>BSBK01003875.1:600000-790000 GCA_027943335.1 Chamaecyparis obtusa
TGTTATGCTTCAATGGGTATATTGCTTCAAACTCATTACAAGCCGTGAGGTGCTAGCAAAGGTTTCAAATTTTGGTTTTACACTAGCCAATGTCATTTGCTTGAAACTACATAAACTCTTTTAATAAGTCATTTTATTGAACAAATTGTAAAGCTAATGAAGAGATGTCAACACCAAGAAAACCAAACCAAAATTGAAGACAATGGAATTGAAATGTTTTTGGCTAATGTGGATTGTCATACACCTGAGATGCTCCTGCATCGAAAATTCACAAAAAAAGGAGGATACAAGATCACCTCTTAGAATTTATGCGGGCGTAGAGAGTCAAAGAACACACAGTCATTTCAAAGTGTTGCCCAAATATATTCTCTATTGCTCAATTACGGACTCCACTTTGACTACCACAAAATTTGCACAATTAATACTTATGCAATGGAGTCAATGTGCCTATGTGTCAATGTGGTGTTGGCCCATGCATGTTGAAGATGTCACGCACAACAAGTAATCCTAGGCGTCAATTTTGGGTTTGCCCAAATAGGAAAAAGGTCTGGATACGTAATTATATTTATGTTTAAAAATATTGTGACAACTAATCATTTTATGAAGAACTGATGTACATTTGGTATTGTCAGGGAAATACTGGATGTCAATACTTTCAGTGGGTCGATCAAACCACATTTACATCTACCCCATCTACATCTATACCTGATGCAGGAAATGAGTGCAACTTGTGCAAGGCTCGAGAGGTAGCTAGTGCCGCCAAGATTGCTTCAATGGTGAAAGCAGAAATCATATTTCTGTGATGCCTTCTTTGTGTAGTTTGTGCACTACTTTTTTGGGACCATATTGCATAAATGTGGTTAACAGAGAGCTATTGTAGATACTGAATTTTTTTTTAGAATTTCTAGTAGATACACATAAAGAACATGCACATAAACACGACAAATGAGAAACATAAATATAGATATCACAATAGCTGACAAACATAAATGTAGGCATCATAATCACAATTTTTTGGAGACACAACATAATTGAATGGTATACCCAGACGATGCAACACAACTATATATCACTCCTCTAATTCCAAGTTTACACCGCGGTAAACAAAATCCATAGATAAAAAATAAATTTAGAGAGTGGAGGAGAGCGAGAATGACCAAAGTAATATAGGTCCCTATATTATTTTGGTCGTTATCGCTCTCCTCCTGCGCTCTCTAAATTTATTCTTTATCTTTGGGTTTTGTTTGCGCAATGTAGACATGCAACTGAAGCAGTAGTTGTGTTGCATCATCTGGGTATACCACTCAATTATGTTGTGTTTCCAAAAAATTGTGACCATGATGCCTACATTTATGTTTCTCAACTATTGTGTCCCAGGACCCCTTATGACCCTTTACAACCCTTTAAAATCCCTAAGAATACATCTTAGAGATCTTAAAATGTCATAAAGGGTCATAAGAGGCTCCTAGGAGGGGTCAGATGAGCTTCCACCTTCACATGGTTGGCCCTGTTAACTAGAGAATGTTAAACTATTCTTGAAACAAAGAGAAGCTCAATAATTTGAGATCTCAATCCATGTACGACAAATATATATCGATCCATCTCAATGGCTACCAAATCAATAGATCTCTGTCAAGAACCCAGTTGCAAAGAAACACCATAGACCACAGCGCAAACCCGCACATCAAATTTAAACCAAAGAAGTCAAGAAGTCGCTTGAACCGGATCCGAATGCAATTAGGTCCGCATATATCCCATGAACACATTAGGAAGAATGCATCTATGATCGCCGCACTAGCTTCTTGTGCTGGAGCAGTCGCTGTCACAAGTCTTGATTCAGTAGAATCCATTCCAAATCCAAGTCTCTAGACTCAACTCAACAATCCACGAGCTGCTACCAAATCTACTGCAAAGTTATCTCCAAATGATCCATAACCAAATCACGAGCAGGAACCAGATCTACAAGAACATTCTAAATCGATACCAACTCAATCGACAAATATATATTTTTTATAAAAAAAACTCATTGTCATCGTAACTACGACGGCTTTAAAACATCGATAGTTTTTCGTTGCAAATATCCGACATCCATTCATCGCATTAACAACATCACTGTTAGAAAATAACCATAAATGACAAATATTCATCGTAAATGTCCAATGCATGTCTATCGCACGTACAACATAGTCGTCGTTACAAACCACAAATGACGGATATGTGTTTTAAACTTCCGACGGATATCTGTTGCATTAAAATTATTTTCATTGGCGAACATGTTACAAGCGACAGCTACCCATTGGAAGATTATGACGGGTCACCGTCAGTTGTTATTTGTTGCGACGGGTAGGCATCCCAATTGCGACGGCCGCAAATAGGTCCAACGACAGGCTCGCTATGTTGGCACCCTCTTTTAGCGATGACAAAGGTTGTTGTAATTACAATGCCTAACAGAACCGTCAGTTTTCTCGACTACAAAACTATGACGTCGGGTGGTGTCGCTTAATCGACAGTTTACTGTCTAAATTCAGACGTTCGACCGTCAGAAAAAGGTCTGAAATGTACTAGTGTTAAGAAAATGATTTGGCCTCTTATAATGAGAAAGAATCACTTAATTTTAATCCTTTTTTAAGAAAATAATTTTAATTACAAAAGTACCCAATTGCTTAACGTTCTATTGTGAACCCCAAGAATTAAAATAGTTTTGTATTGTAATATTTCATCAGTGATCTCAACTTAAGGATATACAATCATAACAATTAAATTGCCTAGATTGTTTAAATTCCTAGCTTCAATAATTCATATAATGTTATTAGATTGATGCCAACTATTGTAGATTTATAATGAAATAGAATGCAAAATTTTGAGAAGCCAAAATTTCAAGAACCCAATGATAGAAACATCATCATCATGTAGTATAAATACAGGCGAGTTCACTGAGTCATGAGGTATGCTAGTTCTCTTTTCAATAGGTTGCAAATAGAAGGAAATGAAAGTGTAACCAAGCTATCCTTGTAATGTAGCATTTAAATAGTTTCCAAATGGCCAACTTGAAAGATTGAGGTTTGTAATTAGTTGTTGGTAGCTGGTTTCATTTTACCATTTACGTTTCATTTCAAAGACAAATAACATCCTTTTGGGAATTTATCCATATTTTCATGGAAGTTGCAATTACAACTTGATCAACATAAATATTTTTTCTCTGAGGTATTATGTTTAATGTTCATACTCAATTCTTGGTTCACTTACAATGTACTACAAGAGTTTGTAAAATGGCTTTAGCATATTATGTTGTGCATTTTGTATATCACTATTACTCTCAAGGTTGTGTGGCATCATATGGAATAGAAATGAAGCTTAAACGTAAGAACAACTCAAAGTTATGCCTTTCTAACTTTTGAGAAGATTGTTTACTCTTCTTGATACTCAATACCAGTATATAATCTTTTTGAATAAAATAGCTCACTGTTTTTAGGTAGTGTGTTAGAACTAAACACAAAAAATTAAACAAGAAAGAGTTACATATAAGCCTATAAGAAGAATCAAACAAATGGGCTACATGAAGAATTTATCTTTCTACGAGTCTCTATTAGCTTTAATGGGTTTTTGTGTTTAGTATTCTATAATAGATAGATCCCATCATGTAAAGAGTTAGTAGGTTTCTCTCAGGACTTATCAACTATGTTCGCTCAAGCTTTAAGATTATTTTTATGGATATGCCAAATTCGTTTCTTTTCAAGGTCGTATTTAATTGGAATCTTTCAAAGTTCATATTTAATTGTTATATTCAATAGTATTAGAGTTTTTTTATCTATAAAATAAAAGAATTTTAGAAAGAGTTTTCTAGAGAGAGATAGAGAGAGGCATTCTAAGACAACTAACTCCATGGCGATGTTAATATTAAAATTAATCCCTTGGATAGAAAACCTATACTTTTATAATTAAATTCTTATGTGTGCTGCCTTATTTTGTAGTTATAAAATTACAAACTTTCAAAAAGTTGTCATTGCACAAGTGGTATGTCCATAGTGTATTTATTTTCTTGGTAATATATGAGTATGAAACTTTGTGCATTTAAGTATGTTTGTAAGATTCTTGTATATGATTCCTATTTGGACTACCTACTCTACTTGTATGCAAAATAACTTCTTGGCTTCTAGTGATATATCTGGATTTATTTTTTCATAAATGACATATAATGTTTGTTTATATTGTTGGCATGCATCACCTACTTTGTTAAAAACTATGTTTTGTTAGACAAAGAGAGGATTTATGTGTATTAATGAAAGTTTGTTTGTATGTAGGACTAAGCTAAAGCAAACAAAAGTAGACTTTGAATTTATGAAATGATGCTTTGAATGCCTGATAGAATAGAAGGGTTACCTATAGAGAGAAGTGGAGCTAAGAACTATAAAAGTGGCTCCTCCTATATGTCTTGTTAGTGATTAGGATTTATGCATGGAGTTGATATGTAATGTCATACAAAAATTATGATATGGACGATTAAGTATAGACCTCTTGTCAAATTTATTTTACATCCTATGTAAATTAGAATCAACGTAACCATTTCAACTCCTTTTGGTGCAATTGCTAGTTTCATGAAAATGAAAAGTATTGTACAATAAATGAAGAACGTAGTCATTGATCTAAGCTAACCTTGAAACTATGAAAATGGTAACTAAATTATCATATGTAAGTATCTAACTATATCTAAATAAATGTATAAATAAGAGTAACAAATATATGAATAAGAGAAATATATTGAAATAAGTGTATTAGAATTAAATAAAAGCTATTTAAAAGAAATATATACATATGACTTAATAAGAAATTACTAGCATTATCTTTCAAAACAAATTAAAGCTCTACTAAAAAAACATAAATTTATAAATTTACTATTAGAATAATAAGAAATTACTAGCATTATCTTTCAAAACAAATTAAAGCTCTACTAAAAAAACATAAATCTATAAATTTACTATTAGAATTTTAGGGAAGAAAAAACCAACGCAATATATAAAGAATTTTTCTTTTATTTCAAAACACATATATAAAAAATATTATTATTTAGACAATCATTACATTACATCTAGTGGAAAGATTTCCCAACTCAATGAATTAACAATTTTTTTTCTTTCAAACATATAGATAACAAATATTATTAGTTGGCGTCCAATACACCACATTGATGTGTCATTTGGTTATCTATTATACCATATTTAATGGAAAGCTTCGCCAAGTCAATTTATTGAGATTTAATTTCTTTTTCCATTATAAATTTAAAAAATATAGTTATTTGGGCTTTGCAACTCAATGTATTGGAATTTTGTTTGGTTTGAAAATTCAAACGGGCATATCTATATGAAATATTGTTATTTGGACAATTTCTTTGATATCTCTCATCACAAGCACCACAAGTGGCAACGTCTAAATCTAAACTAAAACGTAATGGGATGCATGTGCCATACCATCCCCCACGTGCGATGCCTGCAGGCCCAGGTTGAACGGACTTGCGGTGCTGTCCTTTCACCACTGCCGCGTACCAGACTCGGCAATTTTTATTATTAATTTTTAATTTTATAATTTTTATTATTATTTTCGTTAATTGTTTTTTTAAACTTTTATCTGTATTGGGATATATTAATTTTTTTTTATTAATGAGTACAGTTTGGAAATAAAATATTACTTAAAAATTGTAATTAAAATTTAAAATTAATATCTTTTACATTTAATTTTTTTAACATAAATTGATTTTTATTTTATATTTAGTAATTTCTTTTGGTCTTTTTTTATCATTTTCTAATCAGATTACTATTATTATTTTATATTATTATTTTCTATTTATGAGTTCAATTGTCTTAAAATTGTAAGTTAAAATTAAAATTAATATTTTTTATATTTAATTTATTAACATAAATTAATTTTATTTTATATTTAATAATTTCTTTTGATCATATTTTTTAAGAGAACGTTACTTTATAGAAGCAAAATATTGAAAAAGAAACATTGCAAATAAGTTCAATACCTAATTTATGAAGTATTTTTAAAACTAATTTCTTTGCATATAATTTTACACTTTATGGTCTACCATGACATAAAAACCAACATAATTACATTGCAAATGTAATAAAAAATTAAAAAAATAAAGATATGCTAAAGAAGACAAAAATATAGACTAACCAACATAATATTATGTTATCACTTTCATGTAATCCCAATTCTGAATCAACAATTTATTCAATAAGTAATTAGATCTTACACATTCTATTTTTAATTTCAAAATTAGTAAGATGTCATATAAACTCCATTTCTCTGGGTTTCATCTTATTATTCCTTCATTATAGTATACTATTAAGTTAATCAACTTAAATTAAATCGTAATACAACACCTAATTGAACACTAAAATAAATTGAACCATAAACCTTATAAAATCCTAATAGAAATTGAATCTAACCCTTATGAAACCCTAATCCTTAACCTGATTGAATACTAAACTATATTGAGCTCTAATTGCAGCCCTAAATGAGATTGGACCCTAACCATAACACTAAACTAAAAAGAAACCTAACCCTAAACCTAATTAAATTAAATTAGACGTTGATCCTAATACTTAACCACCAAATACATCCCTAACCCTAATAATAAACCAAGCCAAAGCTTAATAGTAAACCAAGCTAAACTCTAATAACAAATATTTTTTTAATACAAATAAATTGAACCCTAACACATTAAATTTTGGTTAATATCTTAATCCTCATCCTAAGTGTAACTATATATCTAAAATCAATGGTGAGAAGTTACTTTTATTTTTCTCATACTTGAATTGTCAATGTATTTTTGTCTAGAATACTAAAGATGGAGGCACCCATAAATTAAATTATAAATTATAATATATTAATTCTATTGCTTATTTCATTTGATAATACTATTAAATTATTTTAATATTATATATTTGTTATTTTGTTAAATTATTATAATTTAATTTAAAAATATTTTTCATAAACATGTCATTATGCGATGTGTACAATATTATGTTTTTAACATTTCTTACAAAACATAAACTAACCCTAAACCTAATTAGCCAGGAAACAAAATTCAACCCTAATAGTTTTTTGATTGGTTAAATATTTATTTCTTTGAAATCTCTCATCACAAGCACCACAACAAGTCACCAGGACACAACGACTAACACACAAGCCGTCAGCCTCATTTTAGAAACGCTTGAACAACCACTTGATCTTGGTCTTGGTCATGGTCAAGCCGCAAACATTTCTCATGATTGTTTTCCCTGCACGGAAAATAAAATGTTGGCCCCACACCCCCTTCAATTAGGCCACGACTAAATAGCCGAATATTTGCACCCTTGGAATACCATGCCCCTGCATGCCATAGCTTGTATCTTGAAGATTTTGGTCATTTTGATATATTATCATAGTCAAATCTAGTTGGATTTTTGGTCTAGTAGTATGAATAATTTAACTACTAAATATTTTTTTACATCTTGGTTTGGTCTAACTAAAAGGCATTGGAAAAAATCATAAGTTGTGTAAGTATCTCTCTTTTTTACTGTGATTGAGATCTAACGCGTGTGGGAGGCATACATATTTGTCTAGGTTGTTTTTCAATTGCGGTGGACAAAATCTCTTTTTGTAGATCATTTTTGTTGGTCAATGTCTTTGTAGATGTCATTTTATTTTGTATGTGTAAATGTCATTTTATTTTGTAATCGGCATAGGTTTCTTGTTGGCATTTTTTATTGTTGAATGTACTCTTGCTAGCAAGGCATAAGAGAGGCAATTTGGTATTATTTTTCTCTATCAACTAGCTGTAAATTTAATGATCATTTGTAATGTCCCCCTTTTGAAATAATGTTTAATAATATAAACAATAATAATAAAATTAAAATATTAAATAATTAAAACATCAAATTATAAATAGAAAAGAATAAAACTAAACATAACACTACTAAAATTTAGTTAAGTTTAATGAATGGTCAAAAGTTGTGACATGAAAAGTTCTGACTTCCTCAAACGTGGGATATAAAAGGGAGAAGAAAAATTCATTTGAAAGGGTGGAGAGAGAAAGGAAGGGAAAAAGGAATGTGTGAATCAAGTAAAAGTAATGAACAAGAAAAAAGAAATGAGAAGAAAATAAGGAAGGGATTCCTTCACAAGACAAGTGTTATGAAGGATTGTGGCTCTTTCAAAGAGTGACAATTATGAAGGGTTGTGACTCTTTCAAGGGGTAGAATATATGAAGGGCTATGACTCTTCCAAAGGGTAGTAATATTAAAAGTTTGTGACATTGTAAATATAAGTCATAATGAAGAGGTATAATTTTAAAAGGTTGTGACCATTGCAAATAGAAGTCATAATAAAGAGGTGTGACTCTCCCCTAGATTGGAAGATATAAAGGGAAAAACGTTTTGAATTTAAGGAGGACATTCGTGAAAGATATTGAAATGCGAGAAATAAACAGTAGATTACTAAACTAATTGAGAAATATGCAAACACAAGATTTATCCTGGTTCACCACAAATTGTGGCTACATCCAGACTGTAGATGATTTGAATTATGAATCAGATTACAATACCTGGTGTGAAACCTGTAGTATTGTGAAATTTGACATAAAAAGTTGAAAAGACCAACAACAAGATTGCAAGCTAAAAGTGTCTCCATTCTATTCAAAATTGGAGTTTATACAAGTTGGATGGATCCCAAGGGTCACACAAATCCCTTGGAATCAAAATGAAGAGTCATGATAATGTTTATTACAATTAAACTATCAAAACTATCAAAATTTATCAAAAAACTATATATAAAATTTAGGTCCACTTGGAGAAGGCATAACTTTCTCATCCTAGCTCCGAATTACGAACAGTTTGATGCGTTGGAAAGGTATTCAAATAATCTTGAACCACATTTCAGAAATAGAAATGTTAAAAAATGCACCAAAGACCCTCAAAATTACAATTTACTAAAACATATTAAATTTTGAAAAAAATTAATCTTGATCATTCCTCCCCCCTTAAGAGGCAATGGGCCCCATTGCACTAATTTGCTGCAACAGATGAGGAAATTGTTCTTCAATTTGTTCCTTAGTAAACCACTTGCCTTGATGAGCATGCTGACTAGCTCAAACCACCTGATACAGAGGAATGTTCTGATTTCTCAAAGTCTTTAAAATGGCTTCAGTAACATGGTCACACTGGACTGGGGCAGTAGTAGATGGATTTAACTCTGTAGCTTGAATGTGTTTAGTGGCTTGGGAGATGTCCAATAAAGGAGGAAAATGGGGTCTCAACAATTCCACATTGAAAATTGGATGCAGTCCCAAAAAGGATGGCAAATTAAGTTCAAAAGCATTCTCACCAACTTGTTTCACAATAGTGTATGGTCCATAACAAAGAGGACGAAGCTTCCTATTTGGTCCATGCAGGTTCTCTTTTTGAAGATGTAACCATACCTTGTCACCAATCTGAAACTAATGAGGAGTTCTATGTTTATCATGCCTTTCCTTATACTTCTGATTACTCTACTCCAAAATCTCATGAACTTGCTGCTGTAGGTGTCTAATGTTATCAATGAATTTTTCTACTCTATCTACCTCCTTTTCACCATTCAATGGACTATTAGAGTGTAGAGATGGTATTGCTACATCCATAGGTGCTAATGGTTGGTACCCAAGAGAAACCTCAAATGGATTGTGCCCTGTAGTACTATGGAGTGCACGGTTGTAGCTGTGTTGCACACAGGGTAAGCTTTCATCCCATGTGTGAGGATGTTTTGAATGATACATCTGTAAAATGTGAATAATCATTCGATTCACCACTTCTATCTGCCCATCTTTTTGGGGATGGAATGCTATGGACTTTGTCAATTTGGTGTCCATTTTAGCCCATAGTGCAGACCAAAATTTGCTGATGAACCTACTATCCCTATCAGAAATAATGGTTTTTGGCAAACCAAAATGAGCCCAAACATGTTCAAAAAATAGCTTAGTAGTATCTTCTGCAGAAATCATCTTTTTACATGCCACCATGATAGCCATTTTAGAAAACCTATCTACCACAACATATACACAATCATGCCCCCGCCTAGTAGTTGGAAGCCCAGACATAAAATCCATTGAAATAGACTGCCATGGCTTATCAGGAATAGGTAATGGTAAGTATAGACCCAACTTACAGTTTGCTGGCTTTGCAATTGCACAGGCTACACAAGCTTGTATATGTGAAATGATATCCTGCTTCATTTTTGGCCAATAGAAATACTTTTGAAGGATAGCAGTAGTCTTACCAATACCAAAATGTCCTGCAACACGACTGTAGTGAGCTTCCCATATCATTTTCTTCCATTCCTCAGTGGGTACACATATGTGACCATTATGGAAAAGCAACCCATCTTGCAAATGAAAATCAGAGACAGACTTTCCTTCTACCAAATTACTATAGATGTTAGCAAAATCAGAGTCAGTACTATATAGTTGTTCCCAAGTGGATGTTTGATAACCGCATGAATCCAACACTATTGTCAAACCTGCAATTGGAAGCCTACTCAAACAATCTACCACCTTGTTACTGCTTCCTTTTTTATGACGAATGTTGATGTGAAATTATTGTAGATAGGCTGACCACCATTGATGTCTATCATTCTGTAACTTCCCTTGTGTTTGCAAGAATTGAAGTGGTTTATGGTCTGTATGTATAACAGTTTCCTTTCCCAATATATAATGTTTCCATTGTTTGCAGGCCTGAACAATGGCATACAACTCCTTTTCATAGGTGGGGTACCTACGCACTGTATTAGAAAAAGTTTCACTATGATAGGCAACAAGATGCCCATGTTGCATGAGTACTACACCAAGAGCATAATCAGATGCATCTGTTTCTATCTCAAATGATTGGTGTAGATCTGGGAGGACCAATACTGGTGCTAAACATAATATTTTCTTTAACTCCTCAAATGCTCATTGCTTTTCCTCTGTCCACTGAAATTGTGCTTAAGCTCCACCCCTTAGTGATTGATTGAGAGGCCATGATATATGTGAGAAACCAAACACAAATCTGCGATAGAAGTTGGCTAAGCCCAAGAAGCTGCGAAGCTCTATGAAATTTTTAGGGGATGGCCAATCTTTGATTACTTGAATCTTTGGTGGATCAACATAAACACCTTCAGTATCAATGATATACCCCAAGTATTGAATACTTTGCATACCAAAAGAACACTTCTCAATGTTGGCATAAAGTTTATGTTTTTGCAGAGTTGAAAGCACTTGTTCAACATGTTGCAAATGCTCAGACCAAGTTCAACATGCTACAAATGCTCAGACCAAGTTCTGTTAAAGATGAGTATATCATCCAAATAAACAACCACAAAAGAATCAATGAATGGTCTAAGCACATCATTCATCAACCTCATAAATGTGGCTAGAGCATTTGTTAGGCCAAAAGGCATGACCAACCATTCAAACAAAACTTCCTTAGATTTAAATGCAGTCTTCCACACATCTGCTGGATCAATTGGTACTTGGTGGTATCCAGACTTCAAGTCAATTTTTGTAAAGAACTTAGCCCCCCTAAGTTGGTCCAACAAATCATCAATTCGAGGGATTGGATATCTATTCTTAACAAAGATTTTGTTCAATGCCCTATAATCAATACAAAGTCTCCATGTCCCATCTTTCTTTTTAGCAAGGACAATTGGACTGCCACAAGGTGAAGCACTTGGATGAATGTGTCCTTTCTGAATCAACTCTTGAATTTGTCTCTTAATCTCATAATTTTCCAAAATTGACCTCCTATATATTGGTTCATGTGGTAGTGGTGTGCCTGGGATTAAATCAATAGAATGCTTGACTTGACAGTGTGTTGGTACTCCCACTGGTGGTTTAAATTGTTATACACTGAATTTGTGCCTCTGTCTCAAGCTCTCGTAGTCTTGATAACTCAGTATAACTTGGGAATCATCTCTAGGTTGTGGGACCTATGCTAACTGAGATGAAACCTCCAAGTTCTAGGCTGGTTCCTCTTGGATTATCACCTTAAGTTTCTCTTAGACAGGAAAGTAAATCTTTGAGGGGAAAGGGTTAGAAGGAATGCATGAAATAGAAATAACTGAAAGAAAACTATCCTACTAGGTGATGCACCGAAACTAGGGTTTGGATCTTAGTATAGAGGAATGAGACCAATGGAGGAATCAGTTCTAATAAGTCACAACTCACTAGATAGGCTTGCATAAGTGTTTCATAGGAGGGCCTGAACAAAAGACTCAACCTATGACCTGCAAACAAACATCCTCTTCTACAACTAGGTGTAGGAATGAGACAAGACTGTTAGGGGCTATAGAATACCCACAAAATATCTAGATCAGATTAGACACAGTAACACAAAAAATCACAGAAAGTGAGAGGGACAAGGAACCCCAACTTCCATTAACAACATTCATAGACTTTAACCCAATAAGAGATAAACCAAACAAGGAAGCACAGGGACATGAAGGATTGTCACAAACTGCCTCTGCAATATTTTCATTATCAATGGGAATTTATAGAATGTGAGAAACTAGAGGGCAGGAAGAAATGCCGCGGATAGCTTCCCAAGAAATAGTCTTTCTTCTTTACAAAATGTGAATTCTGAGCTCAAAAGCTCTCAAAAAAAACATTATATACAACTCACTCAACTGCAAGTTGGCATGAGTCAAAATTTAACCAGGGTTAACAGATTTTTTCAATACAATAATCAAACCCTAGCAGTTAAAAACCCATCAAAATCTTAGAGAACAGTCGACAGACAGGTCCGAAATCTCATCATGCATATCTTTCCTGTACTGAATCCGCCTATAGACACCATCTTCACCAACAATCTCACCTGCAACTCCAATCAGCCATGAATTCTCTCAAAATCAATCATACCACCCTGAGAAAGGACTATAGAAAATAATGGCACCAAGCACTTAATCATCAACCCGCAGCATGGACACATGCTACAGGACTCTGCAAACATCAGCCAATAATGGCGCCAAGCACTTAATCATCAACCCGCGAAAAAGAAATGCATTGCTTCGAAATAATGTTGGTCGCATGATCGCATGGGCCAAAAAATTCCATCGCGATCATGCGACAAGTGCAAGATGCCAGCCAAGCTCACAATTAAAACCCGATCGTCGATGAAGATTTCTCCCAGCAGATCGGACGACTTGGATCACCTTGAAAATCCTTTTAAAACTCATAGAAAACCCTCTGACAAGTCAACTGCCACCTGGAAGTCAACAACCAATAAGAATTTAGCATGTCGGCACGTCTGTCAGCTTGGACCCATGAACTCAGCAAGATTCCAATATAACGGTAGTCGCATGATCGCGTGGGCCCAGAACCACCACATGGCATTCCCATATTTGTTCCTTCCACTACATAAGTAAACACGTCGGCAACCCTCTGACAACGGACCCATTGCAACTTCTAGATTCCCATCTAACGGTGGGTGTAAGATCGCATGGCCGAAGAATATACCTTACGCTTTTACACCAACCGCAGATCTCCTTTCAACTGGGACCCCACTGACACATCGACCCACCTGCAAATCCTTATCGGCACACGGTGACCAATCAAATTGGAGCATGTCACCCCCGAGGACCCACCAACAGCAGTCGAAGTCCCTGCTGACCGTTGAAGGCTTTTCGCATGGTCGCATGCAGTTAGAAGGCCGCATGCAATCATGCAACAAGCTTAGAAGTTACCCTGCCCTTGACTGCTGACGGCTTGTCGCATGGTCTCATGCAATCTTGAGACCGCATGCGATTATGCGACAAGCATGAGAAACTCTCTTGACTGCTGACCCGAGCCCACCATTTAGCCTTGGGTCCACCCCCGATCCTTGCTGATACTGCATCAATAGTTGTCATGTGATCTCATGGGCTCGAAAGATCCCATGAGATCATGCGACAGCAGTCGGATCTTCACCCTGAAACCGCGCTCTGAAAAGTTGGGACCCACCTGGTCGAAGTTGCGCGGATAGAAAATGCTGACGTCAAAGAAGAAGTGCAAAGCACAGAAGGGGTCGAAAACAACCGAGGTTTTTAGAGCGAAGGTCAAAAACATAGAGGGTTTTCAACACTGAACAATTTTTAAAACCTTTCGACACTGAACAATTTTTAAAACCTTTTGACACTAGCATTTCCTACAACCATTCAAACTTGAATATCTCTGAGGATTTTGTGTATTAGGTTATACGATCTAAACTAGGGGTTGACAACATATCAAAGATCATGGGGCCAAGGGCGCAAATCATAAAGCTCTATGGATCGACTTTGCACGCGAAAAAAATAGGACTGTGGCCAAAATTGAAAGATAGGAAAATTTGAGTAACATAAACATAGTATGATATTCCTTTAGAATTTTATGCATTTGATTTTGTTGATTCTCTGTTATGGTTACCTTAGCATGTGTATTAAGAACAACTGACTTTGTTTGTTCAGGGCGAGTCATGAGTAGAACAAAAGCTCCAGTTTGAGCAATCAAGTGTTTACATTGTTAGCAATTATTAAAGAAGTACCTAGTGTTGGACATACGTCTGGTATTCGATACCTCTTCCCACCAAGCTTGATTGTAACACTACATGGCCTAGATTCATACACCCCATGCCTCTGATACATATATGGTTTCCCTAGCAAGACATCACATACATCTAGTGGTGCTATATCACATATCACTTCATCCTTGAAAGGCTTGATTGAATATGGTAGATGACATTGTTGATTTATTTGAATATCTTGTCCCTCATTTACCCATCCCATAGAATATGGTTGTGGGTGTCTCATCACTTTCAAATTTAATCTTTTGACTGTCTCCCTAGAGATCAAATTCTTTTGACTCCCATTGTCAACAATAAAATGCAGAGACTTTCCATCAACCCACATCTGTGAATGAAAAAGTCTCTCTTCATCTTCATGGGGCAATACTTTAGTAGTTCCAACTATGGCATATGGGTTTGCTTCTATGATGGAGTCATTCTCCTCTTTCTCAGAGTTATCTATTGGTGACGATTCAGGTTCAGCTTCCTCTCCTCGTATTTCTATCATCAAACTTTTAGTACTTCGACAATCCTTTGTATTATGGGTTGGGGACTTATGCATCTCACACCACATGCCTGTATTTGTTTGTGTCTTTTTAGCAGCCCACCATGTGTTCTTTGGTGAATTTGAATGAGTTTCCTTGGTCACATGTTTTCCTAAAAAATTATTTCCACCTTCAACCCTTGGCTTATTATTTGCAAAGTAGTCCCTCTTTCCTTTCTGCTTAAATTTCTCTTCAATTTTTGTAGCGTATTTATAGGCGGTTGCCAATGTCTCAATATTCAAAAATTCCATCTCTATTTGAATATTCCTATGAAGTCCACTCTGATATTTCAAAATCCGATGCTTCTCTAAATCCTCAATACCAAGTTTTGTTGAAAGTGAATGGAATGTATTGGTATAATCTTGCATAGACTGATCCCTCTTTTGTCGAAGCAGTTGCCATTCTATGTATTTTTGTTCATATACATCCTCAGGAAGGTAAGCTTCTTTTATGTATTCCACAAATTCTCCCCATGTGGGCTTCTTATCAAGAGACAATCCAAAACTGTCTTCAACAGTTAATTCTCGTTCTTTATTTGCTACTTTGGTTTCCCATGCTAATTTCACATGGGTTTCAGCTTTAAGGAGAGAAAATGTTATTTTTTCTACATCTGAGAAATCATTTTCACAAAAATATCTATCCAACTTCGATAACCAATTATCAACAACTTCATAATCGACTTTTCCTTCAAAATTCAGGATGTCAAAATTGACCTGCACCTTGAAAGGGGTACTTCCATGAAATGGTGTTTCTGATCTAGAGGGTTTTTGATTTTGTAGAAGGTCTGAAAATTGACTCATCATCTCCTCTCATTGCTTATTTAAAGCTTACTCTATCAACTTCTTAATAGCATCGTCTGACATCTTTGATCGCGTGCGTCTCAAAGGTGGATATTTTGACAAATCTTGTGTATCCAATCCTAATCTTTGGTAGGCAGACCTTGTGTGAATTGGCATAAAGGAGCGTTCCCACTCTGATACCACTGATCTAAATTATGAATCAGATTACAATACCTGGTGTGAAATCTGCAGTATTGTGAAATTTGACATAAAAAGTTGAAAAGACCAACAACAAGATTGCAAGCCAAAAAGTGTCTCCATTCTGTTCAAAATTGGAGTTTATACAAGTCAGATGGATCCCAAGGGTCACACAATTCCCTTGGAATTGAAATGAAGAGTCATGATAATGTTTATTACAATTAAACTATAAAAACTATCAAAATTTATCAAAAACCTATATATAAAATTAAGGTCCACTTGGAGAAGTAACTTTCTCATCCTAGCTCTGAATTACAAACCGTTTGATGCGTTGGAAAGGTATTCAAATAATCTTGAACCACATCACAAAAATGTTCCATTTCTATTTCCACGCAGCCTATTCACCCATAAATGCACTGAAGACCCTCAAAATTACAATTTACTAAAACATATAAAATTTTGAAAAAAATTAATCCTGATTAGCAAAGTATTGTATTGATTCCAAAAGATGATTACAAATGAGCAGGAGTAGAAATTATAAAGGCTCTAGATTATTACATAAATGAAGAGTCTTCAGAATGACGAGTCATACAAAAAGACATAATAAAACTATTATGACCGTTGGCCTTCACTCCTCAACAAACTCCCACCTGGAAGGACAACCATGCTGCAATTGATCACCCAATACCCTGTTGAAGTGCTGACTTATCTTTTCTTCACAAGGCCAAGAGAAGTCCTTGCACAATCAAACTTCTCTTTGGCAACAACCTTGGTGAATATATCTACTAGATTTCTCTCAGTATCGATCTTAACAACTTCCAACTTTCCTTCTTCAATTGCATGATGAACAAAGTGAGCATGTGCGTCAATGTGCTTAGAGCGACATTGTGAAGAGTGATTATGAGCCATGAAGATAGCGTTGCGGCTGTCATAAAATAGTTTATACTCATTTTGATGCACTTTCAAGTCACCAAGCAATCGTTGAAGCCAAATCATTTCCCTTGCACCTTCGAAAAGAGCTAAGTATTCAGCCTCAGCTGAAGAAAGAGCAATGCAATGCTGCAACCTTGAAGATCAACTGATGGAAGCTCCAATAAATGTGAAGGTACATCTAGTGGTAGACCTTCATTTGTCCAAGTCTCCGGCATGATCAGAATCGGTGTAACCTTGCAGCTAAACCTGATTTCCTCCAAAGCATAATGCATAATCTGAAGTTCCTTTTAGATACCTTAGTATCCACTTAACAACTTCCCAATGAGCTTTCCCAGGATTGCTCATGAATCTGCTCACAACTCCCACTGCATGAGCAATGTTGGGGTGAGTAGAAACCATCGCATACATGATGCTTCCAAATGCAGATTTATATGGAATTTTCTCCATGAAGTCCTTTTCTTCTTATTTTTTAGGACACAATTTAGAACTTAGGCAGAAGTGACCAGCAAGAGGAAGAGGAGCAACTTTAGCATCAGCCATGTCAAACCTCTCAACAACTTTGTCAATGTATTGTTTTTGAGATAATGTAATTTCCTTCTTCTTCCTATCTCTTGTGATCATCATGCCAAGAATCTTCTTGGCTGCCCCTAAGTCCTTCATGTCAAACTTTCTTGCCAATTTCTCCTTTAACTCATTAACTATTCTTTTATTTGTGCTAGCCACTAACATGTCATCAACATAAAGAAGGAGAATGATGAATTCACCATTAGGAAGCCTCTTGAAGTAGACACGTGGATCTGATTCACATCTTGTGAAATAGTTTTCAGCCATGAAGCGATCAAATTTTATGTACCACTATCTTGGAGCTTGTTTGAGGCCATACAAACTCTGATTTAGCTTGCAATAAATGTGCTCTTGTCCCTTCTTGATGAATCCTTGAGGCTCCTCCATATATAACTCTTCTTCTACATCACCATGTAGGAATGTGGTCTTCACATCAAGTTGTTCCAACTCAAGATCTCATGCTGCTACTAATCCCAAGGCTATTCAGATAGTTGTCATTTTGACAACCGGTGAGAAGATCTCATTAAAATCTATCCCCTTTTTCTTGATCAAACCCCTTTACCACCAATCTGGCCTTGAAGCGTTTTATGCCTTCATCTTCTTCTTTTAAATGATATACCCACTTATTTCTAAGTGGTCTTCGATTTGGCGGAAGAGATACCAAGTCCCAAGTTTGATTTTTGAGTAAGGAGTCCATCTCCTCATGCATCGTTGTTTGCCACTTATCACTATTAACATCTTTGAGAGCAGCTTTAAATGTTTATGGTTCTGCAAATTCTGAGACAAGAATTGAAGGTTCTGCTTCTTCAGTGAACAATACCTCATAATCTGAGTATTTAGGTGGCATTTTTCTCTATCTGGTTGATCTTCTTAATTGATGTTCGACACCTTCTGTTTGATCTTGAACTAGCTCAAATGGAGAGCCAAAAGTTGTAGTTCTTGGATGTTTAATTCCTTGCCTCTTTGTATCATTCCCTCTATTATTCCCCAGATTCTGAGAATGTCCTTCAAGATTCTCTATTCTCTTTCCAATATGCTTTGCAATCTTAGAGGATGCAAAGGTGTGGTGTCATAAATTGTGTTGGATCCCAAATTCTTTGTCTCCCTGTCACGTTTTATTATACTGCTCACAAAATTCTTGCGTGGGATCCCTAAGACTGCCGTGGGAAGGATCCTTGAGATTGTCGAGAGTATGGAAGGGGTCATTATCATTATGACATGTTGTAGGAGTCTGAGTAGAGTGTTCTGTGTGTGGAGTCAAAGAGACATGACTCTTAAACATGATTTCCTTGTCGTGGCTGGCTCCTTTGGAGCCATAAATGTGCTCCCTGCTGGCAGAGTTGGGTGTGACTACAGCTTGCTCTCTTCCGTGGATGTTTCCTTTAGAGCCATGAATGATATCATGCCTATCGTGTTGTGTATTTTTCCTGCCCTAACTTATATCATCCTTGTCGTGACTTGGCAACAATTCTTCAAACTTGTTGTGAGTTACTTCATAATTGTCGTGTTCTTGTAGGAGACTGTTGTGAAGGAGCTGGGGGTTTCCATGAGGAATAGACTGAGGTCTGTCATGGGAAACTTAATTGAGATTAGGGGATGAGTCTTCATCCCTACAATTTGTATTCTCCATGTCATGAGCAGGGAATAGAGGGAAATAACTTTCGGTGGAGGCAAAGCCATGTGGGGAGAAGGTTTGATTTCCACCGTATGAATTCCAATCAAGAAAATTTTCATTCATCAAGCTTTGAGATGAAGAGCTTTGTGATTGCTGAGGCATTGAGGGTAGAACAGAGATTGGAGAGTTTGTTATAGGATTAATGTGTGAGTAGATGGGATAATTTTGATTTCTATTATTCATCATGTCAAATAGGGGAATGTATTCTTTCATAGGAGTTTCATCTTTAGAATGAGGAAATATGTTCTCATTAAAGACTACATCTCTGCTTCTTATAATTTTCTTATTGGTTAAACTAAAAAGTCAGAAACCAAACTGTTCTTCCCCATATCCAAAAAATATGCAAGGCTGTGATTTAGGATCCAGTTTGCTTCGCTTTTCCTTAGGGACATGTACAAAAGCTTGACAGCTAAAGACTTTGAGATGAGAGTATGAGACTCTTCTTCCTTTCCATTCCTCTTCTAGAATTTCAAAGTTCAACCTTGATGAGGGACTTCAATTTATCAAATAGACTGTTGTATTGCATGCTTCAGCCCAAAACTCTTTTCCCAAACTTGCATTGGAAAGCATACATCGAGCTTTCTCAAGTATAGTTCTGTTTAGCCCTTCCACTGCCCCATTTTCTTGAGGGGTGTAGGGGAAAACTTTCACCCTACGAATACCATTATCTACACAATAATTATCAAATTCCAACAAACAAAACTCCCCTCCATTATCTGTTTTCAAACATTTAATCTTGTGACCTCTTTGGTTTCCAACAAGAGCTTTGAAAACTTTAAATTTAGAAAAAACTTCTGATTTATTTGCCATCATGTATATCCAAACTTTCCTAGTACAATCATCAAGGAAAGTAATGAAATATTTAGCACTGCCTAAGGAGCTTACCTCAGTAGGACCAAAGACATCTGAGTGCACAAGCTCCAATGGTTTTGACTTTATGTAATGCCCATCTTTCAAGAAGCTGACCCACTTTTGCTTGTCATAGAGACAATGTTCACAAAACTCCAAGTTTGCTGATTGGAGACCCTATAGTTGATCCTTTTTTAGCATTAACTCTAGGCCTTTCTTGCCCATGTGGCATAATCTTTGATGCCAAAGTGTCGCATCACTGCCTACAACTGTCATAGCAGCTCCCACCTCATTGATTGGTTTCACAATGTAGAGGCTACCGGTCTTCTCTCCTTTTGCAATAGCCATTAAACCTTTGACTATTTTCCATGTATCCATGAGTTCTATTTTAAATCCTTGGATATATGGTTGGCTGACTGAAATTAGATTCCTCTTTAATTGAGGAACATGTCTAACATCTTTGAGCAGCAATTTGGCTCCACCTTCTAGATGCAAGACAACATCACCTTTCCTAATGATTTTACATGCTTTCTTGTCACCCAAAAATACTTCTCCAAATTCCTTCTTGATAATTTTGAAAATAATCCATACATGAAGTGGCATGGAAGGAGGCTCCGGAATCTATCACCCAAGATTCTGATTTTGAGTCACTTGTAAAAAGAACTAGACCAGCTTCATCTGCTTCATAGGCTGTATTAGCTTCACTATTCCTCACTTTTTCTTCTACTTTCTTGAAAGATTTGCAATTTCATTTTGAGTGGCCTAGTTTGCCACAAAACCAACACTCTCCATTTCTACCTCTTGACTTTGATCGATTGGGTGATCTTGATTTTCTTTGATTGTAGTTATAATTATTATTGCCTCTATCATGGCTTCTTCCCCTTCTTTTGGTGTTCACCATGGTAAGAGCATCACCGGATGGGGTGTCTTTGTTACTTCTTCTCATATCTTCACTAAGTAAAGTAGCAACCACTTCATCGTAGACCAACGTCTTTGAGGAATTAGAAGTGCTAACAGCTATAACTACGAGATCCCAACTGTCGGGTAAAGAACATAACAAGATGCTGGCTTTGGATTCGTCATCTTGAGTCATACCAACTGAGGTTGCTTGGCATAATAAAGTATTCAAATCATTTATATGATTTGACATTGTAGTCCCTTCCTTCATTTTCAACTTGTAGATTTTCTTCATAATGAAGATTTTATTCGCAGCCAATGCCATCTCACACATGCTCTGAAGTTTGTCCCAAACTTCTTTTGTTGCCTTTTCATTGAAGACATTAAACAAGACATTTTGTGAAAGCGAAAGAAAGATTGATGCCATTTCTTTATCATCAATTTTCTTGCAATCTTCATCTGACATCGTTGCTGGTTTACTGGATTTTCTCTCTATTGCGATTGCAAAATCTTGCCTGATTAGAAAGGAACGCATCTACACTTTTCACGGGCTGAAGTTCTTGCTTATGAATTTCTCCACTTTCAAATCCTCCATCTTTCTAGAAATTCAACCCAGATTTCCAATCTGCACAACTTGTGCTCTGATACAAATTGAAAGATATTGAAATGCGAGAAATAAACAATAGATTACTAAACAAATTGAGAAATGTGCAAACACAAGATTTATCCTGGTTCACCACAAATTATGGCTACGTCCAGACTGTAGAGTATTGTATTGATTCCAAAAGTTGATTACAAATGAGCAGGAGTAGCAAATATAAAGGCTCCAAATTATTACATAAACGAAGAGTCTTCAGAATGAAGAGTCAAAATAAAAGACATAATAAAACTATTATGACCGTTGGCCTTCACTCCTCAATAGTTTGAGAGAGATCAATTTGGGGAATACTATATTATTCTCAAATAAAATAATGAAAAGTAGTAACTGAACTCTTATGAAAGGTGGTGAGCCTTTCACTAATAAAGTATAAAGGGTATTTCATTCTAATTATTGGAATTATTAATCAACATCCTTCATCCATCAATCATTAATCCCTCAACAAATCAAGAAAATAATCAATTAGTAAGATCAAGCAAGAAATCATCAAATCCACATCAATCATCACTTCATCTTGGGATCAAGAAACATCCAATTCATCAATCAAGCATCACTCTATCAAATCAATATTTATTCAATCATCATCCACTAATTTTTCAAACTAGCATTCATTACATTGTCACTCTTCAATCATCTAATCAACAATTACTAATCATAGCTCACTAATACCTCAATTCATTTAAAAATAAAAGGAATTTATTCAATCAAACAATCATTAAATTAACAATTGAATGATCAATCAAGATAAGATATCAAAAAGTATCATTATTTTATATCATCGAACCTATCAGATCTAGCTTACAATAATCCTAAACTCAAGCATAGAGAATTTGAATATTATCTATAAATTAGTATGAAGTATCAATTCTTATAATAAGAAACATAGTGGATCTTATTTATGGTTTCTTGCTTATGAATAATAGTCCCATATATGATTACTATTTATTTAAATCATGCATATGAATATGATATAATTATGTGATCTTTTATTTGAAGAATAAATGTAATAATAGGGTGTATACATAAAGATGGTGTGCAAAAAAGTGGCCACCATTGGGGGAAAAGTCCAAAAAACTAATAACTTGATCGAGTTATTTAAATGTAAAATAGTCAAATAAGATTATGGCTTGGTTAATAGTAGGCCTAAATTTTAAAAACCTAATCGAGTTTTTATTATAATAAAAATTTGATCAAGCTTATATTATCACAAAAACCTGATCAAGTTTTGTAAAAGTTAAAATTGTTTCTCCTTACAGTCAAAATGGTATTACAAACCCTTGTCGCGGACTACAAACAACGCATTGAGCTTTTTCAATAGCAAAACCCGATCATGTTTTTTGATACATAAAATTTTCTAACACTTTTAACAAATCTTTACCATGGTGCATTGTCAAAAAGGTAAGTATTGCATTTTTCTATTTTTGTTTCAAATTAAATTGTATTAGCACATTTTTTTATTCTTTTTAGGTTTTTTAAAAATCCATAGAAGATTCTCAAAACACTATCCCCAACAAGACACACAATAGAAGAAAGTCCTTGAATAACAATAACCAAAAGACCCTCAAAACACTGCCCCTGAACAACAACAAGAGCCCCAAAATATTGCCCCTCAACAATAATAAGAGCCTCAAAACCTTCCAACTCCTCTAGTAGAACCTGTACAAACCACATAGGAGGATATCTTAAATTACCTATCACAAAATTCAACCCACATTCTCAATTAGTGAATGCATTGAGTACCTCTAAGCATGAGCATCATTCATCACTTGCCATAATCCTAGAATCAATGGGCAATAGTGCTAAGAAAGTATCTAGACAAGTTACAAATGTTAGAGTAAAGAATTAATTTAATTATTAGCCAAAGAATTAACTAAAAATATACAAAGGATCAATCCTTATAGAAGGAGATTGTAAAACCTAATGGGAAACCCTAATAGGTAAATAGGCATTTAATAATTAGATTTAATTATTAAATGACTAATGCAAGTGCATAAAGTGAAATCTTAAGAAGTAGTAAAATTAAGTTAATTACTTTGATTAAATTAACTTTACTACCTCTTAAGATTTCACTTTATGCACTTGCATTAGTTATTCAATAATTAAATCTAATTATTAAATGCCTATTTACCTATTAGGGTTTCCAATTAGGTTTTATGGTCTTCATCTATAAGGATTGATCCTTTGTATATCTTTAGTTAATTCTTTTGGCTGATAATAAACTTTCATATTGTCAGAGCAAAACCCTTGTTTATTTCCTACAAATTTCTTCCTTGTGACTTGTTTTTGCATGCAGGTTTCTTGGGCTTAATAGATTTGTTTTTCATCAAATCTTACATGGTATCAGTGTTGGCCCTGCTGTAGCTTGTTCATGTTTGAAGAAAAAAAAAGGAGCAAGGGGTTGGCAGAAGAAATTTGGGATTTTTCGGCTAATTTGAGAGGTTTTGGTTGTAGTTTTCAAATCTAGTATTCTTTACACAACGTTATTTTTTGTTTCTTTATTGAATGCAAAAAAGAAAAAAAATTAGCACTTTTTACAAGGCATGCATGTGAAAGTGCATTTTTTTTTATGTCCTTCCTGGTGCCATTTATAGTGGTGTCCTTTCTAGTGTCATTTACCAGACTTGCACCTTATTCCTTTGACTATTGTGCATGAGCCGATGTCTGCATTAGCATATAAAAAAAGGTAGAACATCAAACCCCTGCAGGCACTGTACTTTGACTTGCAATCTTTTTTACCTGTGATTTCTATCCAGATCTATGGATACTTTTATCAGAAAAAATCAAAGGTACACATGATACTCATTTGAAGCTTTTTTTCTCTCTCATTGTAAGCAATCTTTTTCAGCTTCTAGTGTTTGGTTTATTGAATTGTGGGGGTGTTTTATTTCATGTTTTCTCGAATTTACTTTAGTAAACTTGAAATTATATCAACACAAAACCCTTTCTAAAAATATGTTGGAGACCTCTTGTTGTCTAGAACTTCTAACCCCTCATAACTATCACACATGGAAATCCCTGATGACACGACTTCTCCAATCAAAATGGTTGTGGTCTTATTTAGACGTAGTGTAGCCAATTTTACAAAGGCCTTTCGAGGTCATGAAGCACATGAACAAGATGGATGAGGCAATGGGGTTGATTTCTTTACATGTATAAGATAGTCGACAGTTTCATCTTGATGGGTATAATACCCCTCTAGTTATGTGGACCAAGCTTAACACCTTGTTTGGTACAGTGAATGAGTTCAGGGAACTTCAGATTGAGGGAGGCCGAGCTTACCTCTCTTTTTCCACCTTCCACTCTACCACGGGTGCATTAGGTTAGAGATATTCCTGATGCCCACTTTTGAGGTGTTCTGTGATTGGTTGACTAGAGATCAGGCAAAGCTCACACAGTTGGATTCTTTATCTAGAACTAAGAACCAAGATTTGGTTGCTCAGACTTCTTAGGGGACATAGATGCAGAAACCGAAGCCCAAAACTATTTCAGTTGGTAGTGAGCATTCCTCCAAGCCACCTCAGAAAATAGAGTCTAATAAATCCACTCCTAAGGGTAAATCTTCTAATTCTAGTGAGTCTTCCTCCAAGAGTAAGAAGTTCACAGGTGAACCTTGCAGTTTTTGTGGCAAGGAAGGGCATCCAGTTTCTAGGGACTGGAAATGTCTTGAGGCTCTAGAGGAAGTTGTGCAACATCATAGTATTTCTTCTCCACAACCTTCACCTACTCCCATAGGGAAAGGCCATGCTCTTTCTGCATGAGCATTATCTTCCACTACTACATGGATCATTGATTTAGGTGCTTCACACCATATGACACACACATCTAGTTTGGTTACCTCACTTTCTTAGAGTGCTTCTAAACATATTATAGTTGGTGACTCGGCACAAATTTTAGTTACAGGTTCTGGTACCATTTCATTGGATGGTGGCTCTCTATAGGATGTTCTTTTGGTTCCTGTCATTTCTATGAACCTCCTATCTGTCTATTAGATTTATCATTCTAGTTCCGGTAAGAAAATTGAGTTCTCACCACATGATATAGTTATTTGAGACCTCCATGATGTTGATTTGGTTGTTGCTATTGGGAGTTTTGATTTAGAGTCTCACTTATACAATTTTGATGGCTTTGAAAGCTCTAATTATACAGGTGTTTCTCTTGTTGCTCATGCAAACACAGTGAGCAAGCTTTGGCATGAGCATTTTGGCTATGTCAACTACAAATATCTACAAGAGATGAGTACATAGGAGTTAGTGATGGGGATTCCTCTGATCTCTTGCACTGATGGTGTTTGTCGAGGTTGTGCACTTGGAAAACATCATAGAGATCCTTTTTTGATAGGTAGATCCTCACGTGCTAAGGCACCATTGGAATTTCTAAGATCCTTTATTGCTCTCAAAATGCTTCATATTTATAGTAAATGTCCAAGGGTAGGGGGTAGAGTGAAGTAATCATTATTAACCCTTGGTTGAGTCAAATTCTTTGCTTTGTTCATAAATGGGGGGACAATTTAAAGGTTTGTCTCAAAGCTTTGGACAAAAGGACAAGATTGAGTGGATGAGATTGAAACTTTAAAATGAGTGATTGAGATTCATCCTTTTTGAGTGATTTATGTCTTTTTGTCCTCAAATCTCATTGGTTATTCAACTTTGTTGAAATAAAATAGGAATTATTAAATTCAATTAATTAATTAAATTTAGCCATGTAAGGGTAATGGGTTCATTTTGATTTTTGATTTAAACAACTATACAATTAGTTGATTAAAATCAATTATATAGTGTTTTTGGCCCTTTTAAGCTTTGATTTAATTATTCAACATTGTTATTTGATTTTTCCTTTGCTTTAATTGATTTTTGTCCAACTTTATTTTATTAAATGTCTATTTTAATTGATTTGATCCCTTTTTGATTGATTTAATGCATTTTGATTATTTTGAGCCATTTTATTAATTTTTGCAATTAAAAAGCACTTGTCCATTTTTTAGTGTCTACAATTTCCTTTCACACTTGATCTCTGCCACAATTGCATATTTATTTCACACATATACACATGATCCACACTACACATTCGCACACTCGCACATGCACACAGATATGATCACAACTAGATCATTACATTTAAAAAATTCATCAACCTTAAACAAATAAATAAGGTTGGGCAAACTATCATCACCTCACAATTAAAAATATAATATCTCAATTAAAAATATTTAATGCTAATCAAAGTTGAAATAGTTCAGACTATTAAATCCATCCTTGACTATGCTAAGCACCACAAATCACTCCTCGAGCATTCACAACATGTTACAACACCAAGTCGTGAGGAACAATCACCAATTGAAAATCACCAAATGTGATCACCTTGATCAATGTGAACCAAAAACACAATAGGAACACAGTCTAGAAACATCAACAAGCATCATGAATAATATCAAGAACATTCACATTAACTTAGATATTTTAAATCATCAACATAACTGAATTGAACCTCAAGAACACAACAATAACCTCTATCAATCAAGAAAAAAAGCTTGCAAACCTCCAAATCATGAACCAATCAATTTGAGGACACACATCAATGTCCCAATTATGCCACATAGGTCCACATACTAAAATATTGCAATACCAGACTTTACCAAACCCAAGACTAAAATATTGTCACCACGGAACATCCAAATATACTAGTCTAATAAAAAAAACCAATAACTCGCTGAAATCATTATGTGAACCTTTGTAATTTGACATGAATCGACTATAGACATCCCTCAACACAATGTATATGTCCATAAATTTTTATCTTCAACACAATAGGTACATCGAACCAAACATCTCACTGACCATCATAGAAACACTACTCAAACAACATAAATATGCTGACATCAATGACAAAATATCAATGTCAGCATAAATATGCATAATATTCCAACAATCTCCTCATTTGGCATTGATGGAAACATATGATACATGAAAAATAATCAAT
Organism: Chamaecyparis obtusa; assembly: GCA_027943335.1. Classification (NCBI taxonomy): domain Eukaryota; kingdom Viridiplantae; phylum Streptophyta; class Pinopsida; order Cupressales; family Cupressaceae; genus Chamaecyparis; species Chamaecyparis obtusa. The sequence goes on from BSBK01003875.1 coordinate 627,642, forward strand.
TGTGTCCATAACTTCAAACTTTTAACCTTAAACCTTAGATCTAATTAATAAACAATAAAGCATAGATCCACAACACATAAAGAACACTTGAAGCACTAAGATTTTTTCATGGAGACTTTGTTAGGGGAAAAATTAGGGTGGGGATGGAACCCACAGATGACGTACTCTATTAAAAGTACTATACTCTATTAAAGGTATTAAAATGGGAATGCACTTGCATATAGGGACACTACCTAGAGCTTACTACTCAAATACAATGAGGGCTACAATCTCAAGGAAGGAACACTTCCTTACAGAAAATATGGACTACAATCCAAAAATCATGAACTAGATAATAGGATCTTCAACATGCTTGGGTTGGTTTCATTGAAGTACATATATAAATTTCCTTTCACACTTGATCTCTGCCTCAATTGCATATTCCTTTCGCACATATACACATGATCCACACTACACATTCACACACTCACACATGGACACACATATGATCACAACTAGATCATTACATTTAAAAAATTCATCAACCTTGAACAAATAAATAAGGTTGGGCAAACTCTCATCACCTTACAATTAAAAATATAATATCTCAATTACAAATATTTAATGGGAACCAAAGATGAAATAGTTTGGACTATTAATTCCATCCTTGAACATTCACAACATGTTACAACACCAAGTCACAAAGAACAATCACCAATTGAAAATCACCAAATGTGATCACCTTGATCAATGTGAACCAACAACACAATAGGAACACAGTCTAGAAACATCCACAAGCATCATGAATAATATCAAGAACACCCACATTAACTTAGATATTTGAAATCATCATCATAACTGAATTGAACCTCAAGAACACAACAATAACCTCTATCAATCAAAAAAAAAATCTTGCAAACCTCCAAATCATGAACCAATCAATTTGAGGACACACATCAATGTCCCAATTATGCCACATAGGTCCACATACTAAAATATTGCAATACCAAACCATACCGAACCCAAGACTAAAACATTGTCACCACTAAACATCCAAATATACTAGTCTGAACAAAGAAACCAATAACTCTCTGAAATCATTATGTGAACCTTTGTAATTTGACATGAATCAACTATAGACATCCCTCAAAACAACGTATATGTCCATAAATTTTGATCTTTAACACAATAGCTACACCGAACCAAACATCTCACTGAACATCACAGAAACACTACTCAAACAACATAAATATGTTGACATCAATGACAAAATATCAATGTCAGCATATATATGCATAATATTCTAACTATCTCCTCTTTTGGCATTGATGGAAACATATGATGTACATGAAAAATAATCAATGCACAAAGAAATCAAATCAACAGTACTGCCAACAATATCCAAACATATCTTTTAGAGTCTCTCTATAATATTTCTCCCCCTAAAGCTGAATCTCTCCCAATAGTGTAACTTACTCCTTTGTTTTTTACATGAATATTTCTCCCCCTTTGACATTAATGCCAAAGACACAATGTCAACACATATATGCATAATATTCCAACATTTCTCTCTCTATTTCTATCCCATTATCTCTCATCTCTCCCTCTATATATCTCCCCCTCTCTATCTTTAAACAAGATTTTTAAAAACACAACATTAATAACTATATATAGATATATTATTCCTAACTATTTTCTAATGTCCCCTTCTTTTTCCTTGCTATGAATGATTAATTTTGAGCTTTTAAAATAATAAATTTTATTGGCAGCTATATTGACAACATCAATTGTAAGTTTGTGAGTTGAAGTTGATCTCCATGAAAAACTTGTGGCATTGCATCTGATAAAATAAAGTCACTCTAATTTCATGTGTACATCCCAAATGGTTTTGTAATGAATCCAAACCATTTTCAAACTATGGATTTTTGCCAGTGATACATTTTCTCTTAATTTTAGATGTATACACATCTTAAATGATTGATCGTCAAAGAAACATTGTCGTGCTAGAAGCGGACCATATTTTATTTAAGTATTTTGAATAAATTTGTTTCAAAGCTTCATTATCTTTCCAAGAGATGGGGACAACCAACAATCCACAAGTGGAATTGTTACCCAATTTTCCTTGTGTTAGCACAAGTTAAAATTTCCATGGCTATAGCATTTTTCTCTAGGCCTCTGCAATATTTTTTCCACCTTCCTGGCTAAAACCCTAGGCAAAATTCGTGATCTAGCCGTTTGAGTAGAAAACCCTAGTGTGCCTTGGTTTTAAATCTATTTTTGTGTTACTTTCGGGCGACTTAAAAATCTCATAACACATTAGCTTTATAATTTTCTGTCATGCCTGGCGGTGTTTAATATTTCCTAAGTCCCAGCGCTTAATTTTCCTAATGTTTTTGGCCTTTATATTTCCTAGGCCCAGCTCTTTGACACCATTTCAATCCAGCGGTTGGTGTAAGTTTGCATAGGGTCTGTCAGAGGCTTGCAATCTTACGAAAACCGTTGATTCTCCTTTGTGACGTAACCTTTCAAACAAGCGGGTCCACTGCTACGTGTACACAAATGGCAGCTTCTCATTGGTCCGCATGATAATGAGTTGGAGCTTGTCAGAGGGGTCCTGTGTTAGAGTTTTTGATCAACGGTCGGCGCATGATCGCATGGAATATTCTTCCCCCATACGATCTTGCGCCTGCCCTCTGATTAGATGCTGGTGGGTAGTGGGTCCTGTGTTAGAGGTTACCGAGCAGAAACAACAAATGATGTGTTGACATGTGGCAGGTTTTCAGGCAGGCCTAGGGTTATCAATTTTCTCAGTGATTTGGTGACAGTGTCATTTTTGTGGTTTGCAGTTTAGCGGCTCTGATAAGGTTCTATGTGTTCATTCATTTGCAGAATGATCTGGTAGGGTTCTAATTTTTTTAGCGATACGCGATGTATGTATTCGCTGAGTCTCAAAATAAAATGGTGAAGCTCCAAAAAGATTTAGCGAACTGGCGAATAAAGGTTTTCGTGCATTCACAAAATACAATCGAGGGATAAGAAAAGACTCAATGATTTAGCGAAATGCTTTGTTCACTGAATCGCTTGACCAGACTGAGGTTAAAACAAAGTATCTTGTGACTTAGAAGTTCTTTCAGTTGCATGTTTGCCAAATGGAAAAAAGGTTAAGTTTGCAGGGAACGAGTGGGTCCAATGTGTCGATTCATTGCTAATGTGTTTGATTTTCATTCGCCGAAGAATTGATGATGAGGCCGAAGACTTTTCAAGGGTTTTCTGACTTTTATGAAGATCATAGAGGACCGCCTGATTTGCTGGGAAGGAGTGATATCAACGGCTGTGTTTTAAAATTGGGCCTGCTAGCCGTTTTATTCAAATTCAAATCTGTCTGCAGGGTTTTCGCCATTGTTTCTCGCAGAAAGCCATTTTGTAAATAAGGTAGCTAAAGAATTTATGTTTCCAGGATGATTGTAGTTAAGAGGATGATGAGGAGGTCTGAATAGCCATCTTGGGTCGATTCTTGTCTCCTAAGAAGTACCATTTGAGCATTCATGGCAGGCCTGAGTTGCAGAAAGGTAGATAAATCAAGGTTGCTTGTCTGCAGGCAAATACAGTACAGGGATGGGCACACAATACAGTAGTATGATCGGTTGAGATATTTTAGAGATGAATTTATGATCAGACTTGACAGAGTTAGGGTTTGTTATTATTCTAATTAAAATCTATGTAACCCTAGTTAGGTTTTGACTCCTACCTGCATGCAAAATAGGAGATGTATATATTGTTTTTTCAGAGCTTTTAGAGCTCAAAGTTGACATTTTGTAAAGAAGAAAGTCTCTTTCTTAGAAGGCTATCCGTGGTATTTTCTTTGCACTCTGGTTTTCTACATTCTGTAATCTTTCATTGATGATTCAGATATTGCAGAGGTATTTTGACATCTTTTTTGTCCCTATGCTTCCTTGTCTGAATTCTCTCTTATTGAATCGAAGTATATGTATGCCTTCAGTGATATCTTAGGGTTCCTAATCCCTCTCTCTTTTTGCAATATATGTGTATTCTTGTGGATGGTTTGATTTGAATGCTCTTGTGGGTATACTTCAACCCCCTGACAATCTGTCTCATTCCTATACCAAGTTGCAGAAGTGAATGTTTGTTTGCAGGTTGTGGATTGTGTCTAAATTCTTAGGAATGTTATTGTTTGTGAAAGTTTTCTTCCTTTCCCTGAATAGCCTCTTTCTATTGTAGACCCTTCTATGAAATATTGATGCAATTCTATTTAATGAGTTGTGATCTCCTAGACCTAAGTTTATTCACTGATTTCATCTTCTATATTGTGATTCAAACCATCATTTCGATGTATCACCTAGTAGGTAGTTTCCTTTCAAGTCATTTCCCTTTCAAGCATTCCTTCTATCCCTTTTCCCCTCAAGTTTTTACTTTCATGTCAAGAAGCAAATTAAGGTGATTATCCAAGAGGAACCAGCCTAGAACCCGGAGGTCTCATCTCAGTTAGCATAGGTCTCACAACCTGGAGATGATTCCCATGTTATACTAAGTTATCAAGACTACGAGAGCTTGAAACAAGGGTGCAAACTTAGTGTATAATAGGAATATCTTAAGATAGGTAGGAAAAAAATATTACACAAAAAGTTGTTAAAGAACAGTAGAATAACCCTCATAGGGCACCCCATTAAAGGTAGTTTCCTAATTCAAGAAGTAATGTAAAAGGAACTCTTCTACTCTCTTCTCCCATTGTAAAATGGAAATCTTAGTCATGCAAATACAATGAATTTCATTGTAAACCTTCACAAGGTTACCTCCATGAAAGATGTTTTTGTAATATATTTTAGGAAACCCACCCTATATTGCCACATACAAGGGGCTGTGACTATAACCGCATTGCCTTGTCTTTTATCATCTGAACAGGCCCATTGCATATAACGTTACAAAATCCATTTGGTAGTCCTTATTTACGAATAAAAACAAATTCATACAACCTATATAAATTTATAAAAATCAAAATAACATTAATTTGTAAATTCAATATCAGAACTTCTAAGAAGCTAACTCAGTCTTTTGACAAATTTCCTCTAAAAATTCCCCATCAAATCAAATATTCTTATTTGAGGTGTTCATTACACCGCCTCAAGTAAAGCGCTTGGTTCACCTGAAGAAGGCAATTGCAGCAGGCATTGGCTATGGGACAACTTATTTGTATTGCCCCATTTGCCTTTGCATGTCCAATGCTTGCATGTCCTTTTTGACAACTCAGAACTGTTGCTAACAACTCAAAATGGTATATGTCAGAACAATCTATATTTAAAATGGCTCTATGTTTTTCATTTAGGACAATATTTTTAATATGTACTCCACTATATTTTTGGTTTCTTTTCTCTTAACCGCTTTTAAATCAATTTAATTTATTATATTAATTATTTATGTTATATATTTAACATTATAAATTATTTATAATATATTTATTTATATTATATAACTTATTCACGTTATGTATTTTTAGTTTATATATTTAAATAAGTTATTTAAATTTTATATTATAAAAATATAGAAAATGTTATTTTATATTATATATATAATTATATTTTTTAAAAATTATTTATTTATTTGTAATCAATTTAATTATGTTTAAATTAATTTATTATATTTATTATTTATATAGTTATATAGTTAAATAAGTTATATAAATTTTATAATATTAAAAGAATAATCTTTAATAACTAATTTTAACAATCTAAATTAATCATTAAAAAAGGTAATTAATTGTGAGAATAGAAAAAATTATTAAATTAAAATATGAAATAATTATAATATATTTTTATAATGTACGTTATTTATAATACATGTATTTTTATATTATATTAATTATTTATATTATATATTTATTTAAAAATTGTCTAGTCTCATATATATATATAACTGATTTTCCATTATTAATGTTTATTGTCTTTACAATCTTACAACTATCTTCTCACTATCATTTGCAATGTTATGGGGAAAACTTTTATCCTTTAAATTCATTGTTTTACTATTTTTGTATGAACACGTGAGATCATAATCTCAAAATAAGAAGTCACCTTAGAATATCACTTGATAATTAGATTGGAAGTAGGGATAATCCTCGACACAAAAGTTTATATGCCATAGGTTTTTATTAGTATCATTTCAAATGTAGTTCTTGCCAGCTTCTTTTTAGTAATTAGAATTAAAGTATGCTATTATTATAATCTAATATAATACTATAAATAAAAAAATAAAAATTTATTTAATTAATAATATAAAAAAATATATAAATACAAGGCTGCAATGCAGCATAGTTCCTGTCAAGAGTAAAAGAGGGAATTGTACATACTAAGAATTAGTTTAATTAAAATTAAATTAATATAATATAATAATTATTTATATATTAATAAAAATATAATATAAAATTATTTAATAATTTTAATATATTAAATAATGTGATACAATTTAATTAGCATAAATAGAAGATCAATGAAAAATCCAAATAACCACATTCCATTCAATAAAATACAAATTAATACTTACTCTCTACAACTCAAATAAAACATATTCAATTATATTTTATATATCTTTCATTAATGAAGCTCAAGATGAAATTTTACTTAGAGTAATTTCTGCATTTTAACTCTAGTTTTAAAAAAACCTTAATTATACTTCAACAGTTACTAAATTCAATATAGAATTTTTCAGTTGGATTTAAAACAAAAGGAAGAACATGACTTCAATCTGTGAAAAGAAAAATGTAATTTGGTAGATTACATAAAGAAAATCTAATTAGATAAATTTATTTCCCTGGTTGTATAGTTCACAATTAAATTTTAAAAGATTGGAACAAAAGATTGTCTATTGCAAATATTTCTCTTATTTAACGAAATCATTTTACACATATACAAAAGAAAAGAGAAATAATCAATAAGGGAGAACCTGTCTTACAATTATTTTTTTTGAATCACAATCCTCAATGAAATTGTTGTCCTTGTTCTTTGTAAGTACCTCCATATTCCCAATTTCTTTATTAAAACTCTCAAACCACCTCTTTGCATTTTCACCAAATAGGGACTCAAAATAGTTTTAAACAAAATACCTGATATTCTTTCAGCAAAATCATTACATTCACAGTAAATGTAAAAGCATATAACAGGTTGTGGATTTGATTGTATGGAAAAATATCAATGATAATGCCATTTCCATCCACCTTTTGTATCCAGAAATCCAGTGTGAACAAAGAGAAGTAAAAGGTAGTAGCTAAAATAAAGTTTCAAATGTGTGAACATACAAATAATCATAGTGCCACATGAACATAATATGCCATTGGATTAAATATTGGTTAAGTCAACAAAACTGATAAGGCTATGTCATGGATATTGAAACAAATAGTGTGGATTAAAACTAATTCTACAACTAAAGGAGATCTTTACATAGAAATATAAGTTGCATATATGGTTGTAGAGCCTCTCGATTAATTATATAATTATTTTTTATTTTATTTTTAAATAATAAATAATAAATATGTCACAAATCTATTTTGCATGTCTGATATGTTATTTAGTTTTTTATCATTTTTATTTATACAATTTACTCCTATTATTTTAGTCCTTTTAATTTACCTTTATTGTTTTAATTATCTAGGTCTTATCTCTAATGTAGATGGTACAAACACAGATTGAAAATAAAAAACCTTCATGTTTCTTGGCACAACACCATCCAAAATATTTCAAATTGGTTAAATTTACATGCAAGCACTTAAAAAACCAAAGAGCTTGAAGCCAACATAAACAAAACAAGAGCTATTAATTATAATCTAGTGTTTTAATCCTAACATGAAAGAAGAAAAATAGACAATAAAACTACAAAAATATTCATCGTTCCCAATGTTTAATCAGTTAACTAACATATCTTTACATTAGAAAAAAGATATTATAGCTACTAGAATTAAAAAACCTAGACTACTAATGTAGATAGTATACAACAAAAATGTGAAGAATAGAAACATGCACAGTGATACATATTTTATCAAATTAACTAAACATGCATAATAACACTCAAATTCTAAAGCTACAAACCACCATCAATAGAGACCACCAATTCTAATTTGATGTTTTAGTTATAATGAACATAGAACCAAAATAGGGGGAGAAAGAATCCCAATAGTTCACTCTCTAGTATTACAATCAAATAGAACCTTCTAGCAAATCTTCAAGAAATTGACTCTTACGTATAGATATCTGAACACTAAAATCCTAACCCCAAGTTTCAATCAAAGTTTCAATCAAACACATGATACCAGTTTGAGTTCATTGTTTTAGCTCTAGGTAAAATAAAGATTTCAAATATCCCAAATGTTTACCCACTGTAATCGCCTAATGCCTCACGAACTTATGCTACACAAGCTACCACTCCCCTTTATTGAGAAAAACCAGCCTTGGAAGATTTTGTACCAAAACAAAAATGCCCGCCACAAGATTTGGGTGCACAGCAATCAAAGAGCTCATATATAGGAGAAGCCTGAAGAGCCCCCATCGAGATAATCATGCAAACGCATTGATTCTGTCTTTACATTTTTGAACAAAAGTTAAGGTGTAATGAGGCAAAAAAAAAAAACTTAACTTAACTTGCAAAATGAGGACATGCTCAACTGAATGATGATAAAGAAAGGAGCAGACCTAGCATTGAGCCAAGATATAGATTTTGAAGAGATTGATGATATAGAGAACTAAAAATACAATGAAAATAAGTTTATGTCCAGAGACAGATACACTTGAAACCGTCAGAGGTAAAATGTGCAATCAATTCATTATTTTATTGAAGTTTCGCATCTGCACATTCTGTTTTAGTAATTTTTGGAATAGTTTTTTCCTAAATAAAGTAACACTTTATAAAAGAAAGGTTTTATAAATTTTAGATTTTATTAAAAAAAGGTTTTATAAATTTTATTTCAGAAATGCTCACCTAAAAATGGTTCATATTGTACTTTGCAATCCCAAACAAATATTTCTAAAAGATCCACTCTTATCGCCTCATTTTTTATGCCAATGAGATTTCTGATAAATATTTTTATAAATTAGTAAAGTTAAATATTTTGCACATAACTTTATTAAATATTAAAATATGATATTATTAAAAATATTGATGAAGTTTGATTGGTTAAAATTATGAAGTTTAATCACTAGTTAGATTCTTGCAGTTGCCTATAATTCTATAGCCTACAGCAAGAACTAATAATATAATATAGTATAAAATATAATATAATTGGTATTAAATTAAAATATTAGAATATTTTATTTTAATTTAATAATGATATAAATATAGCATAATATAATAGAAAGATAATTTAATCTTATAAATATTACTATCAATATAATATAATATAAAATAAAATGTATTAAGTAATAATTATAATGTATTTGCATTGATTAAATAGCTCAATAAAATATCACATTCATTTTAATTTTTCCTAATAAAACATAATGGGAAAGTGCTTTAAAAATACAAACAAAAAAATATCTTGCGCTAATTTGTTAAAAAATGAATTATCAATAACTAGTTAAGTTCAATTTGTGCCTATAGTTCTAGGCCTATGACAAGAACTAAATATGATGTTAGTTTCACACAGATAGAAATATGTAAATTAAAAATATATAGTATAAATAGCTAATATACTAGCAATTTCACCCAAAGAAGGTGCAATGGTTACGCCGATATGAATATATAATCCAGTAATATATTGTAGGGAAAGAAGAAAATTTTGAATGATTTGGAGAACTTAAATTTTGCAAGACATGTGAATTATTGATCTAATACATTAGTCATGTGCAATACATTTGTTGGTGTTTGTTGTCTTTGAGACCTAAAGAATAATAGAAAAATGATATCTTCATATTGTTGAGTCAGTGAAAGCTATGTTGTTGATCAATATGCATGATAGATTCTTAAAATTGAATTATAATAATACATTTTTAAATGATTAAATATATAATTTACTTAATATAAATACATGAACTAAAAGTGTTGCTTTGGTGCATCTTATTAATTATATTACAAAAACTTAATTAACTCGAGTCAAACAAGTAAACCAATTATTCAATTACAATGTGTCTAAACACAAAGTTTACTTTCCATATACCCATCTCATTCCATTTAAAAATAAATAAATTATAAATAAATATTCTAAAAAGATTTAGTTTTATGACATGTAAACTAAGATGACCTCTTTCCCTTGCTCCACCTAAGTTCTTGTATATGGGATCAAAATTTGGGGACACCATCATAGAAAAGCTAAACAAAACTAAATTAGAAGAGTACTTAAGTTATAAAAGCATGATCATGTTAAAAGATCAATTCCTCGAAGGCCATTCTCCCTAAATTTAGTACTAACACACTTATTGTTGTGACCTTTCAAGTGTTAATTATGATACATAAGATTAAATTAAAGACTATCTATTTATACCTTATCAAACATTTAAATCATCTATACAATTGACCTCTCCAAGTAGTTCATTAAAATGTCATTTATATTTTTTTCAAATATCTTATATAATATTGTACTTGGAATAATTCTAACCTTTTGTTATCATTAATAGCATTATCATCATCATAAATCTCAATTAACTCTTTGCACCTATCTTCCTTACAACTAATTATTACTTTGTTAACCAACCTATTTGTTATTACAAAAAAATCATTTCATTTTTCAAGCTTTCCTTTCTTCAATTCTTTATTCCATAATAATTTTTAATTTCAATTACATAATTTCTATATTCTATAAATAATAATTCATGAGAACTCTTATATCTCATGATAACAAACGGCACACTTGGACCATCAATAAATCACTACTTATACCTTTTATAACAGTGCAAAGTTTTTCTTTGAATTGGTATTAGTTGCAAGAGAATTCAAAGGAAAACCTACCAAAATAAATAGACTATATTGTCCACTTTCTAAAATGTAGTGTGTTTTTTGATTGATACGTTAGGGTGGGAAAAGGATTACTAAATCACAAAATAAGGGGAAGCTCCTACACTCGCACTAATTATATTGTATTGAAATTCTTAATGCATTTTATTTTTTAAAATGTTAATGTGAGTAGTGCACTAAAGCCAAAAAAATGAAATGCTATTGTATTATTTTACCCTCCTTAAAATAGATACTTAATTTTATGTAATTATTGGTTATATTTTTAGTATAGTATATTCATTAGAAATGGATATATTAATTAAAAAAAGAATTTGATTGAACTATTAGAAATCAAGTTTTGTTGTGCTAATTGGAATGGCTCGTTTAGTACATTTCTCTTTCTAGTATATTCAATTGGAGGAAAACAACAATATGAATGAGATATTTGGGTGTAGTGGTGCTACATGCATTCTTCTTGGAAATTTCTAAAGCCATTTTATGCACAACTTGTGATCATGGCATGCTACAGCTCATAGGAGATGTGGGAAATTGGTATTTATTATAAGAACATTTGAAATCTCAATAAAAAATGCTTATGATGGTTAGGAGTAATTAATGAGTAATATTTATTGAAGTTTCTTTCTTCTCCAAATTTTCTAAAGACGTTTTCAAGAGTGGTTGCAGATAATAATTATTCTATAAGCTTTGGGTTTTGCTACTATTCTTGATTTAAGATGTCATACTATATAACGTCATACATGGTCAAGTTTGATTTGAGTTTCTTTGATATAACTGTGTTGCATTTGGAATATTAGGGAAACTCTTTTTTTGGTGGTATGAATAGTATTTATTCATCAACAAATATTTATGTTTTAAGTGTCTATTTTATTCTATTTCTAATAAGCTTTTTAAATAAATAAATTTTAAAAGGAGAATTATTTTAAAAAAATTAATATGGATGGATAAGGTTAATAGTTTTTTATAAACATCTTCATTCGGGATATGAGATATTGATGTACAAGTGGAGCTTGCAAGTTCAAAACTTCTTCTTGGTTTATTGTAAGTGGAGCCTTTTATTAATGGAGCCCGATTTATCTTCTTGACTGAGAGATTTTGTTTTAGTTTTGTTTAGATTTCTAAATAGATGCATAGTCAATTTGAAGCACTCTCTATCTCTCTCCATGTCTCTAACTCTATCTCTAATTATGTCTTCCTCTCCCTCTCTCTATCCATCAATCTCTTTGTCTATCTCCTTCCCCTTTTCTGTCATAACCCAAAATATCCGTTCTTTAGGGCCTCTTTGGTAGCGGGAATTAGACTGGAATTGGCATTTGTTAGTTCCCATTTCGTCAAATACTTAGTTTGGGAGTGCAATATGAAAATAGAATAGGAATATGTAAATGCTCATTTGGTCAAAAATGAGCATTTACATCTTCCATCTCAAAAGGTGGAATTGGAATTTGAATGGAGGGAAAGCAAATTTTTAAATTTTTCATGTCTACACTTAATTTTTTAATTTTTTATTTGTGTGGGGGGGATTTAATTTATTTTTTATTTGTCTGGGTGGTTTGTAACTTTGTTGTTTATTCAAATTTTTTTGAAAAAAATTTAAAGTTTTTGCCGAATTTTTTTTCAATTTTTTTGATAAATTTATATTGAATTTCTTTTCGATTTTTTTGATGAATTTTTTTTCAATTTTTTTTTAAAAATTAATTTTTTATTTTTTTCAATTTTTTCTCGAATTTATTTTCCAAATTTTTTATCAAATGTTTTTCGAATTTTGGTTGTAGTGATTGTAACTTGGTTGCTTGCCACCAACTTTGGCTTCCTAAAATAGTCTGTGATTCCATTTTAAATTCAATTCCATTAATAAAAATGAATTATTAAATTTAAAAACATTAAAAAAATTCAAATTTTTTTAAAAAAAAATCATACTCAAATTCCAATTCCAGTTTCAAAAAGTGGAACCAAACGGTCCAACATAATCAAGAAATGAAAAACCAGATTATCAAATCCATGATTTGACTATTTCCAGCATTTGATCAAAGTCATCATTTCCTAATTCTCGCTACCAAACGGATTTATTTATGAATTATGTAGTTTGATCAGTTTCTATTTAAAGTCCAAAATAACAACTTTTAATTGCCCAATTTGGAGTCTGCAATTGGACTTCAAATTAAGTACATGCAATACCCACCTCGGAGTTTATTGTTAATTTTGGTAGCTTGGACAGCTGTTTGTCCTCACCCAAAAATAGCAACATTAGTTATGGGTAGTTTGGACAGCTGTTCATCCTGGCCTAGAATTTAGAAAATGGTTGTTTTGGTCAAACAAATATTGTTAGGATAAAAACAATTGTTATTTAATATTGACTCTTTTTAGGTGACACCTCATAACCAAGTTTGTTAGTGGTTATTGAGTTGTCTTAATCTCAGCTGTTCATTTGTATTAATCTCGACCGTTGATTTTTCAACGAGAGTAGTATAAAAATGGTTCATTGGGTCATTTGTTGGAGAACAACTTGGAGAATCATTTGTAGTGATAGCAAATGTGTTTGCAGTGATAGCAAACAAGTCTTGCAGTAATAGCAAGGGGAGCAGTGATAGCGTTGGGATAGCAGTGGAGGAATATCAGCAGGAGGAATTAGGAGATTGTCTGAGTTCTAGCAGTGAGAGGAAAGGAATTTTGTATCTCTTAATTTGCTGAAGTTAATATATTTCTCATCTGTAGTGCCGGTTTTCCCTACGGGGTTTTTCCAGGGACAATTGTCTGAAAATATTGTGTTGATTGTGTTGCGTATTTCTTTCCGCGTATTTTTATTGGTGAAGTTGCAGTTGTGTTATTTTTCAATATTAGCTATGAATTTATTTTTGGTAGTTAAATAATCTTTATAAGATAGGAGATTAATAATCAGTGGTTGCAATAGAATTTTCACATTTATGAACCTTTACTATGAAAGGCAAATTTATGGTCTGTATAAAATTTTTGTTCAATTCATGACAATGTAAATTAATGGCCTTTTACTTTGGAGTTTGCAGTTGTAGGCGGATGGATTGGTTTATCATATGTCCTGGGAGAAGACATATCTAATAAAATTGTTTTCCTTTGAAGTGTGGTAAAGATAAAGTCTTTTGTTGTGGTCGGTCATTTTGTTCGCAAGACAATTGCAAAAAATCTATCAATTTTTTTTGCGTCACTGTTTTTGCTTTTCCAATTCTTGTTTTTTAAATAAAGTCAAACATGCTATTTTCTTTGGCCGGTTTTCGATTTTACTGTGAGCCATCCTTATACTCCCTTATCTCAACCTCTCTTATCTGAATAGATAGGGCAAATAATTCACACCTTGCAAGAGAAATTCAAATGGCGGTAAACAAAGAAATTTGGTGCTCTCAACTTCATTAACCCCTGTTTAAGAAACTCTCCAATCCTAAAGAAAAATCTCATCCTGCGGCTTCATTTTGACAAGATGGAAGGCGAAATCGCAGGTTGTGACCAAAATTTTTAGATTTCTTGTTAGTCACGCCACACAGGGAGATGTGACTCACACCACACTACCCTTCCCAGCAAAACCATTTTTTATTAGTACTTTCCTATTTCCTATTTCCCACTTCTGTAACCAAAACCAGAAACTAGGTGCGAGATAGGTTTCAAGCGTGAGACACGTTTTAGTTTCGTCCGTAGGCGAGCGACCTCGCAGGTAAAACCTGTCAGCTAAATATAAATATAAAAATATATATTATAAATAATTACAATATAAAATATGTACTATAATAATTTATAATATAAAATATATACTATAAAGACTTCATATTTTAATTTAAGATATTTTCTAAAAAAATAATTCCCTCTATAATTTTGATTGTGAAAATTAATAATTCAAATATCTATTTTTATATTAGTGTTTCTATAATTTATTTTTTGTATTATATATAAGAGGGTAAAAAAGAGATACAATAGTATCAACCGAGAGTACAAAATAAGAGGCTCTGTCTCACCACTATCTCAGAGTACAACGGAGTTTATCATAGTTCAAAGACGAAAAGTATCTAATGTAATACATCATAGTGGGTGTCAACCCAAACAGTCCACCCCAAAGGTCCTTCCATCCACACAATGTTCTTTCGCTCCTAGATTTGAGTTAACATGAAGATCTCGTCCTTCTTGGACTTGATGTTCTTTCTGATTTCCTAATTGAGTCTCTTGCAGGTCCTTTCAAACATCTAGAGGTCATCAAATATATAGACTAAAAATATATAATATAAATATTAATATAATATAAAAATATATATTGTAAATAATTTATAATATTAAAGATATATACATATATAGAAAGAGAGAGAGAGAGAATTAATATATTAAATTATATAAAACAAGATTTAATTGATTACGAAATAATTAATACACATAGTCTAATAAACTAAAAACATGTAGAAAAGAAAAAAAAAAGAAGATAGCACCAATGTGGGCAGCGTTTTTAAAAAGCACATATTAAAAATATTGTCCTAAATGAAAAACATAGAGCCATTTTAAAATATAGATTGTTCTGGCATATACTATTCTGAGTTGTCCGAAAGGACGGGGAGGCATTGGACATGCGCAGGCAAATAAGTTGCCCCATAGCCAGTGCCAATGCAGCATTGGTGGACGGCAATAACTACGAATTGGATTTACATCAATTTAGCCAAATCCAATTCGTAGTTATTCGCTAATTACTTTATTCTTCAATAGCCTTGGTTCATCAGATAGAAGAAAGAACGCCACTTGCGTGAGAAAGTACAACCATGATCCAATGTGACCTTACCAAGACTCATCTACGCAGCTTCCTTTGCACGTTTCGACTTTCCACGAAATTTCCAGAGACCAAAAGCCTTTCAGGGACAATTTCTTTGAAATTTCTCAATGAAACCAAACGAAGTTTCCGTGACACAACGACGAACCCACAAGTCGTCGGCCTTATCGCTTGAACGCACAAGTGGTGCTCCACATTATTTTTCCCGAAGGGCAAAAGAAACGGCTACAGAATCGCGGTGGTGTTTTAGGGTTGAAGATTTTTTCAGCAAGGAACTATAACATTTGTAAATGGCGCTGGATGACTATGAATTGGATCTGCAAACTGATATTGTTTACTGGAAAGAGGATCGCAATGCGGACTGCCTCATGGAGTTCATTCGTATGCCACGACACATGAAATTGGGAATGGGAGGACTAGTGTGGTCCATTCAAGCCCTGGCGTTACAAAACCCTAGAGAATATTCCTTCAATATCATGGAGGTCAAATGATCGGAAACCTCTCTGTCCTTGTCAGAAGCTGCGGCGCCCAATTTGCCTGCAAAATTTGAGCTTCTGCCTGCAGTGTATAGCGCGTCGGTGAGGTCTGTGCGCAGTGCAGGAGAAGCGCTTGATAAATTGTATGCATTTTCCAGTTTGTTTACCCGTGCCGGAAAAGATAAGCGGTGGTGGGTTGTTCTCGACACCGAGATCACGGCAACGACTTGTGAGTCTGCAAAAGAGGCGCTTCACGAGGCGGCACAAGCAGCGGCGGCTATTCTTGTTGCCCAAGTCAACTCCCCTTCCGACGGCAGGCAGCAGAGTGAGAACTGCGAGAGATCGGGATGGTGGATTGACAAGTGGACGCTTGCAGATGAGCTCTGGGCCACCAGTTTTTTTCAGCGGGATAGTTGGAAGTGCAGGATGAGAGAGTTTCAGGAAAAGGCCGTGGAGAGTAGAAATGTTGTTCAGTGGTGCAGCGTGCGAATATTGGACGAACCCAATCCCAATTTCCTGTTTGAAATTGTGGTCCCCGAGTTTTTAGATGGAGATGACGTGCTTCTGCGAATTGGTTTGGCCAACGACCGCGCGCTCACTGTGCGGGTGTTTTTGACGGAATCTGTGAAGGTGGTTTGTTCTCAGGAGGGACTCAAAACTGGGACCTCCTTGGGATTGGGTTACCTGCTGCCTCACTTGGTGGGAGAGTACATCAGGTCTGCCCTGGCGCAAAATGAAGACAAAGTAAGTAATAAGAATGTTGTGGAGGGTCTTCTCCAGCATTTGATTAGGTATCTGTCTTTTTTGGGGCAAATTTGTGTGATTTGTGGGAAGAAAAGGCCTCTTAATGTTCCCTGGAAAAGTACTTGCAGTGACATTTGCCAAAGCTAGAAAGCAATGCTACAAAGATGCAATTGTAGCTTGATGTAGGACATTCCGTAGGTCATAATCTCATTTAGAAACTTTCGGAGGTCATAATTTTTGACTCAGGTCTGGGTTTTTGCTGAAATTTTTCGAGTGTCTTAAGTGGTGGCATTTGTTTTGCCCATGATTTCAAATTGATTGGAGTTCATTTTAGCACGTTTTTGGGAGCTGAAAGTTTCATCTTGGGCTCCAAAATCAGCTTTTAGTGTTTTTCCTTTAGTTTTTAGAAAGTTCTATTTTGTAATAAATCCGAATTTATGTTATCAAATCTCAGATATTAGTTGGCAATTCATTCTAACTTAGTCAAGGGCATGTTTAGGGAAAAACTCAGCTTTTTAGGTGTTGTTTCGAAATTACAAAAAATGGCAAAAAACACCAGTGGGAAAAAATTACCAAAAAGGGTAATTTTCAGATTTCTTGTTTTTTCTAATTTTTGGTTACTTAAGAGTTTTCAGAGAATTGTAGAGAGTCAATTATGAATGGAAGATATTGAAGGTTTCAAAGTTGTGCCTATTTGCCTTGTGATTAAGTTTTATTGTTAACAGAGAGTTTGTGCTACATCACAGCTTTACTGCCTGACCTGAAGATTTTAGAGGAGGAAAGGGCAACAAGGAGAGAGCAGTATGTGAGAAGTTTGTACACAAATTCAAAGGAGGGACGCAAACAACTTGGAGTTCTGCTTAATGCGGACGTTGTGGACGAGGAAGATACCGAAGAATATAAAAATGAAAATGCAATTGGTTATAGAGAGGTAGTTGCGAGAGTGACGAAAATGGTTAGCATTAAATTTGTAATTTAATTTTTTTCATTTTTGTGCTTTTTGGTGTCCTTTCACTGTGCAGAAATTTTGAATATATTATCCACCATTTGTAAGAAGTCTTCCTTGAATTCACAATATATGATAATTGTTTTGTGATATGATGATTGTTTTGTAAATATGGCATGAAACAACCTCTGTAATCTGATGTCAATAAGAAACCAATGTTGTACTACAGTTCTTGTTATTTGTGTTTATCTTTATTCGACGCGGTCTTATTCCATTGCTTTGGCCGTAACTCTGAATTGCCAGAGGATTTTTTTTAAGTTTTTTCCCTTCGGTGTTGGTCTCTTTGCTTGTTCTAAACAATTAAGGGTCCGTTTGGGTGTTGGAATACCAAATGTCAATTCCAGTCAATTCTGGAAGATGTTTCAATTTTGGAAGATGCACATCTTGAAAATGATTTCCAGAATATGGGCTGACCCATTTGGTTCACCCAGAGATGACTAAGAAGATGCCTAAGGAATTTTAACTCTTTATTTTAATTTCTTTAAATATGGTGTGTATATATCTATATATATACACACATAGATGTGTATATATACACATACACACATGTGTGTATATGTGTATACATGTGTGTACATACACACATGTATACACATATGAACACATGTGTATATATATACACATACAGACATATACACATATACACATGTGTGCATATACATGCACGTGTATATATACATATAACGTGTATGTACATACACATATGTATATACATATACACACACGTGTATATATATACACAAATACACACATGTGTGTATATACATATACACATATTTATGTATATATACACATATACATACATGTGCGTATATATGTTTATATATATACATATACACACGTGTATATATACATGCATGTGTATATACACACATGTATATATATACATCCATATAGTCATGGATCTCAAGAAATATTAAATTTGGTTTTATAAAAGTTGGAATTGGAATTCGAAATTCCAATTCCACCTATTTGAGTGGAAGATGAAATGCCCATTTTGGAGGCAAAATTGGAATTTCGAAATTCCAATTCCAATTTTTAGGATGGACACAACATGGAATTGACATTATCCGGAAATCTAATTCTGGAATATTGGCTCTAATTCCAACACACAAACAGGCCCTAAAACATTGTTAAAATAGCCTGAAACATTTGCTCTACAACTCAATAGTTTGTGCAACATACCCGGTTCATCATACTAGACTGAGCTATCAACATTCATTAGATTCAAGTCATTACAACCGTCAATCTAAGAGGTGAATCAATTTCAAACATAGATGCATAAATAGTGTGAATGTAATAGAGCATAATGATGCATGAAAAGTTAAAACTCTGAATTCAAGAATAATCTCGCATTTCACTAAGTGTTTATATTTAAAGTATTATTTAGAAGGAATGCAACAACTATTAAATTACCCAGTTTGATAAATATTAAAATTTCAATACAACGGACACTATAAAATTTATAATCTTAATTTTTAAAAAGAGATTTAAGTTACCTAGTGATAAATAATGAAGATCGAATCTATGTTTAGGTTTAGCTATTGATTGTTCCAATCTATTGGTGAAATATCTTACTTATATTGCACATAATAACTTAAGCTAATCGATTCAAGTCTTTTATCAGTTGTCATTATTATCTTAGATTGTTTTGCTTCTTAGAGATAAGGTTGCTTAGGTGTCTTATTGTTTGTATGGAGTTGCATATCACTTTCTTACATGATAGATAATTCTTCATATATGCTATATATTTGTTTATCTCTATACAAGTTTCAATTATTCATGTCATATTCAATGTCTCTGCACTTATATTTTGTGTTTTTATAGCTCGTATCAATATCCTATCTTGAAGATTTTGGTCATTTTGATATATTATCATAGTCAAATCTAGTTGGATTGTTGGTCTAGTAGTATGACTAATTTAACTACTAAATATTTTTTTACATCTTGGTTTGGTCCAACTAAAAGGCATTGGAAAAAATCGTAAGTTGTGTAAGTATCTCTCTTTTTTACTGTGATTGAGATCCAAGGCGTGTGGGAGGCATACATATTTGTCTAGGTTGTTTTTCAATTGGGGTAGACAAAATCTCTTTTTGTAGATCAATTTTATTGGTCAATGTCTTTGTAGATGTCATTTTATTTTGTATGTGTAGATGTCATTTTATTTTGTAATCGGCATAGGTTTCTTGTTGGCATTTTTTATTCTCGAATGTAATCTTGCTAGCAAGGCATAAGAGAGGCAATTTGGTATTATTTTTCTCTATCAACTAGCTATAAATTTAATGATAATTTGTAATGTCCCCCTTTTGAAATAATATTTAATAATATAAACAATAATAATAAAATTAAAATATTAAATAATTAAAACATCAAACTATAAATAGAAAAGAATAAAACTAAACATAACACTACTAAAATTTAGTTAAGTTTAATGAATGGTCAAAAGTCGTGAGATGAAAAGTTCTGACTTCCTCAAACATGGGATATAAAAGGGAGAAGAAAAATTCATTTGAAAGGGTGGAGAGAGAAAGGAAGGGAAAAAGGAATGTGTGAATCAAGTAAAAAGTAATGAACAAGAAAAAAGAAATGAGAAGAAAACAAGAGCCGTGTTACAACAGGAGTCCCACCTAATAGGAAAGAAAATCATGATTAAGAAAAAAAATTAAAAGACAAATTGACCAGTTGTAAGATAGAGTTACTTGACAAGAGGCATATTTACAACTTAACACCTACAATAAAATAGCTTGTGTAATTAGACAAAAACGTTGCTAAATTATGTGGCTAGTTTGCAATGCAGGTTAAAATATTACTTTCCACTTATTACTAAATCTTTCAATACAAGTCTTTGATACTTGTTTACAATGCAAATAACTTATTATAATTTGATCTACTCAATCCTATTACTCTATTGTCTTTGAGGTTGAGAGTATCTATTAAAATAATATTTATCTCAATGGCTGCACTATGGATTTTCTATTTCAAGAATATGTTGGATACATGAGACACATTTAATACTCAATTCATGAGTTAAGGATCCAACGTTGCATATTATAATTTCTCAAAAATCAAATTCATGGTTACATGCCTGATTTCTATTTATTTAAAATAATTAAGGCCTAGCCATTCAATGAAGTTTTCTTTTCTTTTGGCATGTGCACAATTGTGGTAGGTATAGTCTAGACTAGTATAACCGAATTTTTGCGATAACAAAGATGTCAAAATTAGAATCATTAACTCAAGATGAACAAATTTCATGTTGTCCTTGATATTTAGCTCTTGATGAACAAATTCCTGAAATGGTCGAAGCCTATGAATTCACTTAGCACTCAATATCTAGAGAAAGAGATAAAGATGGGCATTGTATAGAAAGAGGAAGAAGAACACACCTTTGCATAGTCAAAATTTATTTTGACACATGGCAAACCATTACTAGGAAGAGGCCTAGGTGTATTAGTCCATGCCAAAAGAGCTCCAACATCCATGTCATATTTTAGAAGAAAAAAAACTTTTATTGCTAGATTTGATACATCATACCAAAAAATATGCATACATTCTTTCAAAGAGAATAAGAAACATAGAGATATAGGGGGGGGGGGGGGGGGGGGAGTGGGGCATAGAGATAAAATATAGAGTGGAAGATTGAAAGGGAGAACAAGAGAGAGAGAGAGACTGAGAAATAGAGGTAGAAAGAGGGAAAGATAGAAAGATAAAGATGTATGAAGTGATATATGTAGAGAGGTATTTAAGAGGGACTCAAAATTTTAATGGAACAAAATAATTGTAAATTGAACTATTAATGATTTTTGTTTGTCATAGTAATTTTTAAAAATAGACATATATAATTTTAGATCTATAATAGAATAAAAAATCTAGAAAAAAATAATCAAAATATAAAAATATAAATGTTAAAAATAACAATAATTTGAGATATATAATATTAATAATAAATAATGTAATCTAAGTATATCATTAGTTAATTAAATTAATTTTAAATACTTAAAATAAGTGATAGATAATAAAGGTGATAAAGACAAGTGGGTGCAAGATAAATAATTCAAACTTAAATAGAAGAAAAATAGTTATAAATTAAATTATTTATATTAGTTTTTTTATGATTGTGATAACATAAATAATTAGAATAATTTTAAATTTAAATTTAAATAAAAATGAAAATAGGATAAATAATAATGTGCACCAATAAAAATAAATAAAATTAATAATAAAAGAGTTTAATATATAATTTGTTTAATAAGATAATAATTAATATTTATATAAAATTGGTTTATTACATTAAATGTAAAGAAATCATGTATAAAAAGTATAATTAATATTAAAGAATAGTAACATTATTAATGTATACTAATAACTAAATATTTATTTTTCTTACTTACTTTTTATGATTAGACAATTTTTTTTTAATTTTCACAATGAAAAAATAATTCAACCCCCACAAAAAATAGGAGCCAATAAAAACAGAGAAATAGTTTTAAAAAATTTCAAAATAAAAAACAAACACTATCAAACATTGAAAATCATGATTAATATTTTCGAGAGGCACAATTTTTTAGGCAAATTAATAGGAGAAAATGACGTGAAAACATAAGTCTCCACCTAGGTAGGTGGGACTGATAAGGAAGTGATTCCTTCACAAGACAAGTGTTATGAAGGATTGTGGCTCTTTCAAAGAGTGACAATTATGAAGGGTTGTGACTCTTTCAATGGGTAGAATATACGAAGGGTTGTGACTCTTCCAAAGGGTAGTAATATTAAAAGTTTGTGACATTGCAAATATAAATCATAATGAAGAGGTATAATTTTAAAAGGTTGTGACCATTGCAAATAGAAGTCATAATAAAGAGGTGTGACTCCCCCCTAGATTGGAAGATATAAAGGGAAAAAAGTTTTGAATTTAAGGAGGACAATCGTGAAAGATATTGAAATGCGAGAAATAAATAGTAGATTACTAAACTAATTGAGAAATATGCAAACTCAAGATTTATCCTAGTTCACCACAAATTGTGGCTACATCCAGACTGCAGAGTATTGTATTGATTCCAAAAGTTGATTACAAATGAGCAGGAGCAACAAATATAAACGCTCCAGATTATTACATAAACGAAGAGTCTTCAGAATGATGAGTCATCATAAAAGACATAATAAAACTATTATGACCGTTGGCCTTCAGTCCTCAACAAACTCCCACCTGAAGGACAACCATGCTGCAAATGATCACCCAATACCCTGTTGAAGTGCTGACTTATCTTTTCTTCACAAGGCCAAGAGAAGTCCTTGCACAATCAAACTTCTCTTTGGTTACAACCTTGGTGATTATATCTGCTGGATTGATCTTAGTATCGATCTTAACAACTTCCAACTTTCCTTCTTCAACTGCATGACGAACAAAGTGAGCATGTGCGTCAACGTCCTTAGAGCGACATTGTGAAGAGTGATTATGAGCCATGAAGATAGCATTGTGGCTGTCACAAAATAGTTTATACTAATTTTGATGCACTTTCAAGTCACCAAGCAATCGCTGAAGCCAAACCATTTCCCTTGCACCTTCAAAAAGAGCTAAGTATTCAGCCTCAGCTGAAGAAAGAGCAATGCAATGTTGCAACCTTGAAGCCCAACTAATGGCAGCTCCAGCAAATGTGAAGGTATATCCAGTGGTAGACCTTCATTTTTCAAAGTCTCTGGCATGATCAAAATCAGTGTAACCTTGCAACTGAACCTGATTTCCTCCAAAGCATAATGCATAATCTGAAGTTCCTTTTAGATACCTTAGTATCCACTTAATAGCTTCCCAATGAGCTTTCTTGGGATTGCTCATGAATTTACTCACAACTCCCACCGCATGAGCAATGTTGGGGTGAGTAGAAACCATCGCATAGATGATGCTTCCAATTGCAGATTTATATGGAATTTTCTCCATGAAGTCCTTTTCTTCTTGTGTTTTAGGACATAATTTAGAACTTAAGCGGAAGTGACCAGCAAGAGGAAGAGGAACAACTTTAGCATCAGCCATCCCAAACCTCTCAACAACTTTGTCAATGTATTGTCTTTGAGATAATGTAATTTCCTTCTTCCTATCTCTTATGATCATCATGCGAAAAATCTTCTTGGCTGCCCCTAAGTCCTTCCTATCAAACTTTCTTGTCAATTTCTCCTTTAACTCATTAACTATTCTTTTATTTGTGCTAGCAACTAACATGTCATCAACATAAAGAAGGAGAATGACGAATTCACCATTAGGAAGCCTCTTAAAGTAGACACATGGATCTGATTCACATCTTGTGAAATTGTTTTCAGCCATGAAGCGATCAAATTTTATGCACCACTATCTTGGAGCTTGTTTGAGGCCATACAAACTCCGATTTAGCTTGCAATAAATGTGCTCTTGTCCCTTCTTGATGAATCCTTGAGGCTGCTCCATATATAACTCTTCTTCTATATCACTGTGTAGGAATGCAGTCTTCACATCAAGTTGTTCCAACTCAAGATCCCATGCTGCTGCTAATCCCAAGACTATTTAGATAGTTGTCATTTTGACAACCGGTGAGAAGATCTGATTAAAATCTATCCCCTTTTCTTGATCAAACCCCTTTACCACCAATCTGGCCTTGAAGCATTTTATGCCTTCATCTTCTTCTTTTAACCAGTATACCCACTTGTTTCTAAGTGGTCTTCAATCTGGTGGAAGAGATACCAAGTCCCAGGTTTGATTTTTGAGTAAGGAGTCCATCTCCTCATGCATCATTTTTTTCTATTTATCACTATTAACGTCTTTGAGAGAAGCTTTAAATGTTAATGGTTCTGCAAATTCTGAGACAAGAATTGAAGGTTCTACTTCTTCAGCGAACAATAGCTCATAATTTGAGTATTTAGCTGGCATTTTTCTCTATCTGGTTGATCTTCTTAATTGATGTTCGACACCTTCTATTTGATCATGAACTAGCTTAAATGGAGAGCCAGAAGTTGTAGTTCTTGGATGTTTAATTCCTTGCCTCTCTGTATCATTCCCTCTATTATTCCCCAGATTCTGAGAATGTCCTCCAAGATTCTTTGTTCTCTGTCCAATATCCTTTGCAATCTTAGAGGATGTAAAGGTGTGGTGTCATAAATTGTGTTGGATACCAAATGCTTTGTCTCCTTGTTGCATTTTATTATACTACTCACAAAATTCTTGCGTGGGATCCTTGAGACTATTGTGGGAAGGATCCTTGAGACTGCCGAGAGTATGGAAGGGGTCATTATCATTATGACATGTTGCGGGAGTTTGAGTGGAGTGTTCTATGTGTGGAGTTAAAGAGACATGACTCCCAAACACGATTTCCTTACCGTGGTTGGCTCCTTTGGAGCTGTAAATGTGCTCCCTTCTGGCAGAGTCGGGTGTGACTACAACTTGTTCTCTGTCGTGGATGTTTCCTTTGGAGCCGTGAATGATATCATGCCTATCATGTAGTGTATTTTTCCTTCCTTGACTTATATCATCCTTGCTGTGACTTGGCAAATATTCTTCAAACATGCCCTGAGTTACTTCATAATTGTCGTGTTGTTGCAGGAGACTGTTGTGAAGGAGCTAGGGGTTTCCCTGAGGAATTAGCTGAGGTCTGTTATGGGAAACTTAATTAAGAGCAGGGGACGAGTCTTCATCCTTTCAATTTTTATTCTCCATGCTGTGAGTAGGGAATGGAGGGAAATAACTTTTGGTGGAGGCAAAGCCATGTGGGGAGAAGGTTTGATTTCCACTGTATGAATTCCAATCAAGAAAATTTTCATTCATCAAGCTTTCGAATGAAGAGCTTTGTGATTGCTGAGGCATTGAGGGTAGAACAAAGATTGGAGAGTTTTCTATAGGATTAACGTGTGAGTAGATGGGAGAATTATGATTTCCATTATTCGTCATGTCAAATAGGGGAATGTATTCTTACGTAGGAGTTTCATCTTTAGAATGAGGAAATATGTTCTCATTAAAGACTACATCTCTGCTCCTTATAATTTTCTTATTGGTTAAACTCCAAAGTCGGAAGCCAAATAGTTCTTCCCCATATCCAACAAATATGCAAGGCTATGATTTAGGATCCAATTTGCTTCGCTTTTCCTTAGGGACATGTACAAAAGCCTGACAGCCAATGACTTTGAGATGAGAGTATGAGACCCTTCTTCCTTTCCATTCCTCTTCTAGAATTTTGAAGTTCAACGTTGATGAGGGACTTTGATTTATCAAATAGACTGTTGTATTGCATGTTTTAGCCCAAAACTCTTTTCCCAAACCTGCATTGGAAAGCATACATCGAGCTTTCTCAAGTATAGTTATGTTTAGCCTTTCCACTGCGCCATTTTCTTGAGGGGTGTAGGGGACAACTTTCACCCTATGAATACCATTATCTGCACAATAATTATCAAATTCTAGCAAACAAAACTTCCCTCCATTATCTGTTTTCAAACATTTAATCTTGTGACCTCTTTGGTTTTCAACAAGAGCTTTGAAAACTTTAAATTTAGAAAAAACTTCTAATTTATTTGCCATCATGTATATCCAAACTTTCCTAGTACAATCATCAAGGAAAGTAATGAAATATTTAGCATCACCTAAGGAGCTTACCTTGGTAGGACCAAAGACATCTGAGTGCACAAGCTCCAATGGTTTTGACTTTATGTCATGCCCATCTTTCAAGAAGCCACTTTTTCTTGTTGTAGAGACAATGTTCACAAAACTCCAAGTTTGTTGATTAGAGACCCGGTAGTTGATCCTTTTTGAGCATTAACTCTATGCCTTTCTTGCCCATGTGGCCTAATCTTTGATGCCAAAGTGCCGCATCACTGCCTACAAATGTCATAGCAGCTCCCACCTCATTGATTGGTTTCACAATGTAGAGGCTACCGGTTTTCTCTCCTTTTGCAATAGCAATTGAACCTTTGACTATTTTCTATGTATCCGTGAGTTCTATTTTAAATCCTTGGATATATAGTTGGCTGACTGAAATTAGATTCCTCTTTAATTGAGGAACATGTCTAACATCTTTTGAGGAGAAATTTGTCTCCACCTTCTATATGCAAGACAACATCACCTTTCCCAATGAATTTACATGCTTTGTTGTCACCCAAGAATACTTCTCCAAATTTGCCTTCTTGATAATTTTGAAAATAATCCGTACATGAAGGGGCATGGAAGGAGGCTTCAGAATCTATCACCCAAGAAGTTGATTTTGAGTCACTTGTAGAAAGAACTAGAGCAGCTTCATCTGCTTCATAGGTTGTATTAGCTTCAATATTCCTCACTTTTTCTTGTGCTTTCTTGAAAGATTTGCAATTTTGTTTTGAGTGGCCTAGTTTGCCACAAAACTAGCACTCTACATTTCTACCTCTTGACTTTGATTGATTGGGTGATCTTGATTTTCTTTGATTGTAGCTATAATTATTATTACCTCTATGATGGCTTCTTCCCCTTCTTTTGGTGTTGACCATGGTAAGAGAATCACCAGATGAGGTGTCTTTGTTACTTCTCATATCTTCACTAAGTAAAGTAGCAACCACTTCATCGTAGACTATATTCTTTGAGGAATTAGAAGTGCTAACAGCTTTAACTATGGGATCCCAACTGTCGTGTAAAGAACATAACAAGATGACGGCTTTGGCTTCGTCATCTTGAGTCATACCAACCGAGGTTGCTTGGCATAATAAAGTATTCAAATCATTTACATGATTTGACATCATAGTCCCTTCCTTCATTTTCAGCTTGTAGAGTTTCTTCATAATGAAGATTTTATTAGCAGCCGATGCCGTCTCATACATGCTCTGAAGTTTATCCCAGACTACTTTTTTTGTCTTTTCATTGAAGACATTATACAAGACATTTTTTGATAGCGAAAGAAAGATTGATGCCATTGCTTTATCATCAATATTCTTCCAATCTTCATCTGACATCGTTGCTGGTTTACTGGATTTTCCCTCTATTGCGATTGCAAAATCTTGCTTGATCAAGAAGGAGCACATTTGCACTTTTCACAAGCTAAAGTTCTTGCCTGTTAATTTCTCCACTTTTGAATCTTCCATCTTTCCAGAAATTCATCCCAGATTTCCAATCTGCACAACCTGTGCTCTGATACGAATTTAAAGATATTGAAATGCAAGAAATAAACAACATATTACTAAACTAATTGAGAAATATGCAAACACAAGATTTATCTTGGTTCACCACAAATTATGGCTACGTCCAAACTGCAGAGTAGTGTATTGATTCCAAAAGTTGATTACAAATGAGCAGGAGCAACAAATATAAAGGCTACAGATTATTATATAAACGAAGAGTCTTCAGAATGAAGAGTCATAATAAAAGACATAATAAAACTATTATGACCATTGGCCTTCACTCCTCAACAATTCGAGAGAGATCAATTTGGGGAATACTATATTATTCTCAAATAAAATAATGAAAAGTAGTAACTGAACTCTTATGAAAGGTGGTGAGCCTTTCACTAATAAAGTATAAAGGGTATTTCATTCTAATTATTGGAATTATTAATCAACATCCTTCATCCATCAATCATTAATCCCTCAAAAAATTAAGAAAATAATCAATTAGTAAGATCAAGCAAGAAATCATCAAATCCACATCAATCATCACTTCATCTTGGGATCAAGAAACATCCAATTTATCGATCAAGCATCACTCTATCAAATCAATATTTATTCAATCATCATCCACCAATTTTTCAAACTAGCATTCATTACATGGTCACTCTTCAATCATCTAATCAACAATTACTAATCATAGCTCTCCAATACCTCAATTCATTTAAAAATAAAAGGAATTTATTCAATCAAACAATCATTAAATTAACAATTGAATGATCAATCAAGATAAGATATCAAAAAGTATCATTATTTTATATCATCAAACCTATCAGATCTAGCTTACAATAATCCTAAACTCAAGCATAGAGAATTTGAATATTATCTATAAATTAGTATGAAGTATCAATTCTTATAATAAGAAACATAGTGGATCTTATTTATGGTTTCTTGCTTATGAATAATAATCCCATATATGATTACTATTTATTTAAATCATGCATATGAATATGATATAATTATGTGATCTTTTATTTGAAGAATAAATGTAATAATAGGGTGTATACATAAAGATGGTGTGCAAAAAAGTGGCCACCATAGGGGGAAATGTCCAGAAAACTAATAATTTGATCGAGTTATTTAAATGTAAAATAACCAAATAAGATTATGGCTTGGTGAATACTAGGCTTAAATTTAAAAAACCTAATCGAGTTTTTATTATAATAAAAAATTGATCAAGCTTATATTATCACAAAAACCTGATCAAGTTTTGTAAAAGTTAAAATTGTTTCTCCTTACAGTCAAAAGGGTATTACAAACCCTTGTCACAGACTACAAACAATGCACTGAGTTTTTTCAATAGCAAAACCCAATCGTGTTTTTTGATACATAAAATTTTCTAACACATTCAACAAATCTTTACCATGGTGAATTGTCAAAAAGGTAAGTATTGCATTTTTCTGTTTTTGTTTCAAATTAAATTGTATTAGCAAGTTTTTTTATTCTTTTTGGGTTTTTTTTTAAATCCATAGAAGATTCTCAAAACACTATCCCCAACAAGACACACAATAGAAGAAAGTCCTTGAATAACAATAACCAAAAGACCCTCAAAACACTGCCCCTCAACATTAACAAGAGCCCCAAAATATTGCCCGTCAACAATAATAAGAGCCTCAAAACCTTCCAACTCCTCTAGTAGAACCTGTACAAACCACATAGGAGGATCTCTTAAATTACCTATGACAAAATTCAACCCACACTCTCAATTAGTGAATGTGTTGGGGACCTCTAAGCAGGAGCATCATTCATCCCTTGCCATAATCCTAGAATCAATGGGCAATAGTGCTAAGAAAGTATCTAGACAAGTTACAAATGTTAGAGTAAAGAATTAATTTAATTATTAGCCAAAGAATTATCTAAAAATATACAAAGGATCAATCCTTATAGAAGGAGATCGTAAAACCTAATGGGAAACCCTAATAGGTAAATAGGCATTTAACAATTAGATTTAATTATTAAATGACTAATACAAGTGCATAAAGTGAAATCTTAAGAGGTAGTAAAATTAATTTAATTACTTTGATTAAATTAACTTTACTACCTCTTAAGATTTCACTTTATGCACTTGCATTAGTCATTCAATAATTAAATCTAATTATTAAATGCCTATTTACCTATTAGGGTTTCCAATTAGGTTTTACGGTCTCCTTCTATAAGGATTGATCCTTTGCATATCTTTAGTTAATTCTTTTGGCTGATAATAAACTTTCATATTGTCAGAGCAAAACCCTTGTTTATTTCCTAGAGATTTCTTCCTTGTGACATGTTTTTGCATGCAGGTTTCTTGGGCTTAATAGATTTGTTTTTCATCAAATCTTACATGGTATCAGTGTTGGACCTGTTGTAGCTTGTTCATGTTTGAAGAAAAAAAAGGAGCAAGGGGTTGGCAGAAGAAATTTGGGATTTTTCGGCTAATTTAAGAGGTTTTGGTTGTAGTTTTCAAATCTGGTATTCTTTACAGAAAGTTATTTTTTGTTTCTTTATTGCATGTAAGAAAGAAAAAAAATTAGCACTTTTTACAGCGCATGCATGTGAATGGGCACTTTTTTTGGTATCCTTCCTAGTGCCATTTATAGTGGTGTCCTTTCTGGTGTCATTTACCAGACTTGTACCTTATTCCTCTTACTATTGTGCATGAGATGATGTCTACATTAGCATATCAAAAAAGGTAGAACATCAAACCCCTGCAGGCACCGTACTTTAACTTGTAATCTTTTTTACCTATGATTTCTATCCAGATCTATGGATATTTTTATTAGAAAAAGTCAAAGGTACACATGATACTCATTTGAAGCTTTTTTTCTGTCTCATTGTAAGCAATCTTTTTCAGCTTCTAGGGTTCGGTTTATTGAATTATGGGGGTGTTTTATTTCATGTTTTCTGGAATTTACTTTAGTAAACTTGAAATTATATCAACACAAAACCCTTTCTAAAAATATGCTGGAGACGTCTTGTTGTCTAGAACTTCTAACCCCTCATAACTATCACACATGGAAATCCCTGATGACACGACTTCTCAAATCAAAAGGGTTGTGGTCTTGTTTAGATGTAGTGCAGCTAGTTTTACAAAGGCCTTTCAAGGTCATGAAGCACATGAACAAGATGGATGAGGCAATGGGGTTGATTTCTTTACATGTATAAGATAGTCAATAGTTTCATCTTGATGGGTATAATACCCCTCTATCTATGTGGACCAAGCTTAACACCTTGTTTGGTACAGTGAATGAGTTCAGGGAACTTCAAATTGAGGGAGGCCAAGCTTACCTCTCTTTTAGCAGATCATTTTCCATTCATTGAGGACTTCTTGATGAAGTTCAAGAAGTAGATGTTTTTATTACAGGGATGTGGAAAGACTAAGAATGACATAGAGTGTATCTAACTGATTCTGTCAAAGCTTCAGGGAAACTTTAAGATTTTCTCCTCCACCTTCCACTCTACCACAAATGCATTAGGTTAGAGATATTCTAGATGCCCACTTTTGAGGTGTTCTATGATTGGTTGACTAGAGATCAGGCCAAGCTCACACAGTTGGATTCTTTATCTGGAACTAAGAACCAAGATTTGGTTGCTTAGACTTATAAGGGGACATAGAAGCAAAAGCCAAAGCCCAAAACTATTTTAGTTGGTAGTGAGCATTCCTCCAAGCCACCTCATAAAATAGAGTCTTATAAATCCTCTCCTAAGGGTAAATCTTCTAATTCTGGCGAGTCTTCCTCCAAGAGTAAGAAGTTCACAGGTGAACCTTGCAGTTTTTGTGGCAAGGAAGGGCATCCAGTTTCCAGGTACTAGAAATGTCTTGAGGCTCTAGAGGAAGTCATGCAACATCATAGTATTTCTTCTCCACAACCTTCAGCTATTCCCATAGGGAAAGGCCATGCTCTTTTTGCATGAGCATTATCTTCCACTACTGCATGGATCATTGATTCAGGTGCTTCAAACCATATGACACACACATCTAGTTTGGTTACCTCACTTTCTTAGAGTGCTACTAAACATATTATAGTTGGTGACTCAGCACAAATTTTAGTTATAGGCTCTGGTACTATTTCATTGGATGTTGGCTCTCTACAGGATGTTGTTTTGGTTCCTGTCATTTCTACGAACCTCCTGTCTATCTATTAGATTTGTCATTCTAGTTCTGGTAAGACATTTGAGTTTTCACCACATGATATAGTTATTCAAGACCTCCATGATGTTGATTTGGTTGTTGCTATTGGGAGTGTTGATTTAGAGTCTCACTTATACAATTTTGATGGCTTTGAAAGCTCTAATTATACAGGTGTTTCTCTTGTTGCTCTTGCAAACACAGTGAGCAAGCTTTGGCATGAGCATTTTGGCCATGTCAACTATAGATATCTATAATAGATGAGTACACAGGAGTTAGTGATGGGGATTCCTTTGATCTCTTGCACTGATGGTGTTTGTCAAGGTTGTGCGCTTGGAAAACATCATAGAGATCCTTTTTTAATAGGTAGATCCTCACATGTTAAGGAACCATTGGAATTGATACATA
This sequence comes from Chamaecyparis obtusa, assembly GCA_027943335.1. Taxonomy (NCBI): domain Eukaryota; kingdom Viridiplantae; phylum Streptophyta; class Pinopsida; order Cupressales; family Cupressaceae; genus Chamaecyparis; species Chamaecyparis obtusa. The sequence continues at coordinate 660,209 of BSBK01003875.1, forward strand.
GTGATCTCATGTCATTTCCCAGTCCTTTTTTGGTGCTCGTTATGTGCTCACCTTTATTGATGACCTCTCTAAATGCACATGGGCGTACTTCTTGAAGTACAAGTTGGATGTCTTTGATTCATTTCGAGTCTTTAAGATATTTGTGGAGAAGTAGTCTGGTCTTTATGTCAGGAGGATACACACTGACAATGGAGGGAATATGTGAATCAGTCTTTTCATGATTTTTGCACTAATAAGGGTATATTGCATCAAATGATAGTTCCCCATACCCCTTAGCATAATGGAGTTGCTAAGAGAAAGAACATAACATTGTAGGAGATGGCCAATTGTATGATGTAATCTCGAGATATGTAGCCTTCCTTTTGGGCAGAGGCAGTGAATTGTGCCAACTATATTTAGAATCGGATGCCTCATAAGGCATTATGATATTTGACTCCTAAGGAGGCTTGGTCCCATGTCAAGCCTGATGTTTCTATATTTCGAGTGTTTGGTAGTGAGGCTTGGACATTTATTCTAGATTCTCATAGGAAGTCCATGGAGAGGAAGATTCTACCATTGATAGTTTTTGGATAATGTGAGGATATGAAGGCGTACAGGTTGTTTGATCCTGATTCTAGAGAGGTCTTATTTCGGTGAGATGTCCAATTTGATGAGTGCTATTCTTAGATGGAGCCTCCATCACCAGCTTCTCCTTCATTTCCTAGTACTTCCTCTTCTCCTATTTAAGATTATATATCCTCTGAGGATGATTTAGATGATGATCCACCTTCCCCTCCTCCACCAAAACTTTTGTGAGTGCCCAAGTGGGATCAAGATACTGTCAGTGTTGTTGGTTCTTTGGCAGGAGATCCTTTAGATACCCATTGTACTCATGCTCAACGATCTGGTACTGGTCTTTTGAGTCATTCTATTTTAGATGATCCTCAAATTTTTTTAGAGGTTATAGGACATCCTAAGTGGGATAGGGATATGGATGAGGAGTACTCTTCTTTGATGAAGAATCACACTTGGGATCTTTGTACTATTCTGAAAGGAATAAATCTGGTTCAATCCAAGTGTGAGTAACATACCAAGTATGTTGCAGATGGTTCTATTGATCAGTATAAGGCACATGGTGTTATGAAGGGATTTTCATAGGTGGAGGGTATTGATTACTCTAAGACCTTTTCTCCTATTTCCAAGATGAATTCTATTTGTGTGGTACTTTCTCTTACAACTTCATAGGGTTGGACAGTATATCAAAAGGATGTGAAGAGTGTGTTCTTGCATGGGGATCTACATGAGTAGATCTATATGGAATAGCCTCAAGGTTTTTTGTAGGACTCTTCTCTTGTGTTTAGACTTTATAGGTCATTATATGGTCTCAAACAAGCCCCTCGGGCTTGGTATGATAAGATGGACTCTTTCTTTCTAGCCTCAAGCTTCACCTGTTGTCATTCTAATCCTACAGTGTACATTTAGCATCATGGGGATGATCTTTTGATACTTGTGTTGTATGATAATGCTCTCATCATCATAGATAGATCATCTTCTATGATTCAAAGTGTTCAGAGAGCATTGATGGAGCCGTTTGAGATGACAGATCTTGGACTTCTGCACTACTTTTTGGGCCTACAGGTTATTCAGTCTTTAGATGGGATTTCCATACACCAATAGAAGTATGCTCTTGACATGCTTCAGAGATTTAGCATGCTTGATTGCAAGCCTACTCCCACACCTTTTCAGTCAGGTGTTCTTTTTCTACCACTTTCTCTACTCCTGCAGTGGACTCCACCTTATATAGGTAGCTTGTGGGTAGTTTGTGGTACCTGAAACACACTCATCCTAACATTTCCTTTGTGGTTGCAATTGTCTCTTGATTCTCCCATGATCCTCATGAGAGTCATTGACAAGCTGTCGAACATATTTTGAGGTACATTTGAGGAACTACTTCATATGGCATTCACTATACATCAGAAGCTCCTCACATTATTGGTTTCACAAACGCCAATTGGGGTGGTGATACAAATGGTCGGAAGTCTTCTTTTGGATTTTTTTCTATCTTGGTTCTGGTCCTATCACATGGTCTTGCAAGAAGTAGACCATTGTTTCATTATCATCTACAGAGGTGGAGTATCGAGCAATTGTGCTAGCTAGTCAGGAGGTTTTATGGCTTTGACAATTGATGACAGAGTTTGGGTTTCCTCCTAATAGTACCACTCTTCTTTGGTGTGACAATCAAAGTGCCATTCATATTTTCCGCAACCCAGTTGAGCATCAACGGACCAAGCACATTGAGATCCATATGCATTTCATTAGGAAACTGATTCAGGATGGTTCTCTTAGCCTTGAGTATGTTCCCACTTCGGAGCAGGTTGCTGACATCTTCACTAAGCCTTTTGCATCACTGCGGTATCTTTAGCTATGTTCTATGCTTGGGGTGAAGGAAGTTGTCCTTGGGGGGTCTCAGTGAGGCCTACCTTCCTTTCTTTTTTTCCATTTTCTGCATCTTTCTATGTCTTTTTGGAGGTTTTTCCCCATGTGGTTTTCCCTATTTCTCTATTTCATAGATATTTGGTTGTGATTGGGTACCTCATCAGGCCATGTTTCTAGGACCCAAATTTCCATTTAGCATTGTAGTTCATTTTCTTCTTTCTTGCATTGTTTGTAGCCGCATTTTTTCTCATCTCAAGGGGGGGTGTTAGAGTAAAGAATTAATTTAATTACTTTGATTAAATTAACTTTACTACCTGTTAAGATTTCACTTTATGCACTTGCATTAGCCATCTAATAATTAAATCTAATTATTAAATTCTTATTTACCTATTAGGGTTTTTCATTAGGTTTTAAGATCTCCTTCTATAAGGACTAATCCTTTGTATATTTTTAGTTAATTCTTTTGGCTGATAATATACTTTCATATTGTCAAAGCAAAACCCATGTTTGTTTCCAATAGATTTCTTCATGGTGACTTTTTTTTTATGCAGGTTTCTTGGGCTTAATAGATTTTTTTTTCATCAAATCTTACAACAAAATGGGGCACATATAGGTATATATGTCATGCATTCTATTCTAATGGGTTTTCATATGATGAGGTGAAAAGAAAATTCATAAGTAAAGTTGATATATGTTCTCCTTTCACCAAGCCTAAAATAAAATGACACCTTACATCTTTATTCAAAGAGGTTTCCTATACATTGATGTAATCATGCTAGGTTGAGAAATGCTTGTTGGGATAGGTGGTATATTGTCTTTGACCAACGACCTTGTAAAAATTATGAGGTTCCATTGTATTTTTTGAGGAAACTATATTGTGAGTGTATCCTCGGTGAGCGACTGAACTACTTTGACAAGGTATAAGGAAACTTGTGACCAATAATATGATAATTTCCATATGACTCATAATAGATCTTATGCAAATAAAAACTTAGAATCCACATGCAAGAGAATAGACAACATACCCACAAAAAATGACACAATATATATATATAGATCTATATATATATATATATATATATATAAACCCTCATGAGGGAAAAACCTAGCTTCCAAAAACATCCATCATCCATCTATTATTCAAAAAATCATCATTGCAATACAACCATGAAATCCCTATCCACAAACACACACTCCATGTGAACAAGCATGAATCAACACACCCCATGTCATGCTTCCAACCTCCACAAATGCTAACTTTGCTAACCTCAACAACTACCCTTGTACCTTGCTTTTATAGAAATAAGCTCTCATAAAAACCACTAAGTTGTATTATATAAACCATGTTGTACCTAACCCCATTGACCCACATTCAGTATTAGGTACTTTATTTCATTTATTTCCCCAATATTAAATAATTACATCAAATAATATTACAATATTACAATACAACTCATCAAGTGGTCCTAAGAATATTCCATGGGAATCTCTACATGGTGTACATCCATCCAACTGCTCCTAGGTGTAATATTTGCATACTAAAATAAAAGAATACAATAATAACATTGTTATGAAAGGTGTACAACACCATTTTATCAACATTCTCCCACTTTTTGTATATATTGCATAAGGGTCAATAAAGAGCCACATAAAGAACAATGGAGCAATCCCTCCTAGCACATACACCATCATGAACCAAAGTGAACCATGAACTCCATCAAGGTACCTGCAACAAAAACAAGGTAGCCACCATCTCATCCTGCCTCCTATTATTCCACTACCATTAGACATACATAGAATCCATCTAAAGAGAAATCCGCACAACTTGTCATATATGAATCATAAAACTTGTACCAATCGATATCCCAAAACACAAATACTTGATCCAAAGGTAATCAAATATATTAGTAGCTATACAAAACATAGCTGAAATAGCAGCCATAGTAAGTGCTAACCCATCCAACTAACCATACCTCCAAGGTATACAATCATATCAAGTGAATCCCACAATATCAACATATCCAACCTGTGACATGAAACCACAAGCCTCAAGTACAAGGTCAATTCAGAAATGAATCCACTAACAACATATCATATAAGTGTAACCATGTTGTATCAAGGAACAACCACAACAATATGTAACATGTAAACTAATATCCTGCAAGCACAACTCTCACTAAAATTTTCCAACACTCTCCCAAGTTCTCCATAACCAACAAAAGAAAGAGATAAAGGAACCACCATGCCATCTCCTACATGACATAGTTGAACACAAACCAATGATCACAAAGCTCCAACCAATCCCAAATATAATTTAAGTGAAACTAAACATCTAGGAAGATAACCAATACCAAAGAGAGAAAGAATTCAAATCAAACATGTATCATGTCCTTCTACACACACCTCTAAATGCCAACTTTGTCAAGTATGATCTCCTCCATAAAACCCTAAACAAGAAGCCACAACAACACCCAAACCACATTCAACCAGTTTAGGCCAAATAAACCTATATACCATATAACCAATCATGGATGTAAGCCTCTCACAAGAAGATCAAACTCATAGCATTCCTAATGTAAGGAATATTGAACTAGTAAAACCATCTCCTAAACTCAGCCATAATGATATCATAATAACAACCTATGCACAAGGAGATAACTAATGCCAAACCATATCTCAAATGAATCCTCTAGAACTAATTCACACCATAGCTCAAAATCCATATCAATGAAAGATAAGCAGAAATATAATGCACTTAAAAGGAACAATGGGGTATACCTCTCAAGTATTAAACCATTGAGTGGACTAAGAGTGGGGAATGTGAATTCTCATCAAGATATCCAAGTCTCCTCGAGACTAATCTAAGAATGCTCTCCTCTCAAATCCATACCAAGTGAATGCTCCTTTCTCTTCCTGCTGAAACCATCAACTATCCTAGCACATACATCTCTAATCACAAGAGAAATCATCATCACCTAAGTCTCTAAGTATCCATGAGCTCCTGTAACTGATCAATCCATGCCAAAATCCAAAGTCAACAAAAAAAATCATGAAATCCTCAAGCAAATGATCAATGTAATCAATACTAATAAACCAAATTAAGATCGATGTCAAATTTCCAACCATGGAATCAAGAACATAAACATGACAACATGATCTAAACCATCTCATCCAAAGAGATAACATGCTCCATATGAACATACTGTAATTGTTGATAATATGGTAGTAAACAACTAAGAGGGGGGGATGAATTAGTTATTCCTAAAAACCTCAATCTTCAAACCCTTATCCCTCAAAAAAATTAACCTTGAATACCCTTAATTCTCATTTGATTAAATGAAATATAGAACATGCATTCATCCACAAATTAGAATCACATTCATATGAATAACACAATATTTTTATCATGGAAATCTTGTTAGGGCAAAAACCATGATAGGGTTGATTACCCACAATAAGTAAATACCTTGTTAGAAGTATAACCCTATTAAAATGTATTAAGAATGCACATGTATTCAAGCTTACTACTTAGAGCTCATTTCTCAAATAAAAATCCTCAGGCTCCAACCCTGAGGAAGACCCACTTCCTTACAATCTGATCACTACAATGATCCAAAGTGTTTTTGAACTAGATAGCAGCATCTACCTTATGCCAAAGTCAGTTACATTAAATTAGAATAAGAATATCTGATGTAATCCTCTCTAACTCCTTTAGATGAAAATATTAGCCTTCAAGAGGTCTTAACCAATGCTTTGCAAGAAATCCTCTAGTGTGTGCAACTAATCTTTCACTTCCCTACCTACAAATTTTGACCTAATTCATCACCTTATATCAAGAACTAGGTCAGCCAAACCTAATTCACCACCTCTTCAAATCGTCACGCTAAATCTCTTTTTTCAAACCCATCTCTAACCATAAATTTTAGGAATAACCTATAACAACCACTTTGAGATCATAAATCTCCCATTTTCACAATTTACCACTTACGCAACATGATTTACTAACCTAGTCAGCCAGTAATAGAAATAATAATAAAAATCTTATTATTGACCAAAAATTCTACTAATATAATCCTTTTTATCCATATATATCACCAAATCATTAGAAACATACTTCAAGAACATCCTATAACATCATGACAAACACTCATCTACACATATCGATCACATCCATTGGATTTTCCAACTCTTTTTCACTTGAACCTCAAGAACACTGTCAACAAAGCTTTGATACAATAAAAATATTCAATAAAGACCTATGAAGTACTAACCCTTTTAATTGAAGACACTTGAGTATGTTCCAAACACACTCCTAAGTGTACTCTGAGATATTCAAACTTGATTGAGCACACTAGACCTTTTTTGTCTTCCTATCAACACTGTCTGTCACCCTGTCTACCAGTCACCAACTCTAACCTTGAATCATACTCAAACATTCATGATATCTTGTAAAACTTGGATTGAACTAAGTAATTACCTTTTGCAACCACATCCTACATGTGCGACCTCATACCTACAATACCTATACCTCACCAGACCTCTGAACATCTTGTTCTACTAGCTAACTTGCAACAGTTAGGGTAGCAACAAACAAATAGCTCTTCTAATCAATTCCTCTAATTTATCTGACATGTTGACATCCCTCTACTTCCTCTGATACTTTGACATCAATGAAAATGCATCCAATATGCCAATAATAACATGTCAAAACTCTAAATGGGCATCAAGAGTGTACCATAACATAATAATGAAATCATCCTATCAACAAGGATAATATGTAAAATGAAAGCGTAAACCACACCTCTATCAAGGACCCCCATGAGTCCTCAATATGTCAATATCTCCAATCACCGTGAAGATAACCACCACCTACAAGTGCACTATCAAATTTGAAAGACCAAGACCCTTATGCAGTAACAGGATCTAAGACATCCTCCAACAGCTGCAAACACTAAATACACATCACTACCAACAAATCCCACTAAACTTTGGTGCCAAGTCACACATGGTAACATGATATCCATCTCCTACATGAATATCCTCCAAGTCTACACACATACAATTGATATGTCAATAACAAGTGAAACCAATATCTCCACACCAAGAAGATACAAAACCAACAACAAAGAATCAGGAACCAATCCTACACCCCACATCATCACTATCAAATTCTCCCACTGAAAGTGTAGACAAGCTATCCATGACATCATGATAAAACTATCCTCTATCATGAATCAACCAAGGCATCAAATCATCAAAGAACTCAAAGCATGCATCGTGAGCTCCTCAAAAGAAACCAAAGTAACTATGATTCTCAACCAATATGATATGCCACCATAACCAAATTAGGAATCAAATCAAATGATCATAAAATAAAGAACCTTCAAATCCAATCATGTCATGCAAAAAATATCTAAAAATAAGAAATATGTATGGTACTATGATCACATCCATGAAACAAGCATCTAACTCTCAATGTGTCCAACTTTTCAACATAACATAGTCAACCACATAGGTACCCCACCATGATTGTACCTAGTAACAACATCTCATCCTCCTCTACATGAAAAAAACAAACAAAAAAAAAACTATGCAATGGAAAAACTGTGTCACCAATTTGATTATGCATCAATAATGAAATATCTATGGGTATAGACAACCCATATCCAAGCCATATATGTATCCTATAAGCATAGATTGCTTACACAACTACAAAACTTGTAGACCCAACAAGGAAACATACATATCCAAATCAAATACTAATGACCATGTCAACATGAGAGAAATGTGAGATGCATACTAAGTATAAAATGACATCAACACCAAATCTACAAGATACACCATGTCATAAAATCATAATGTTACCATAGTAAAAATGTACCCATAAATAGTTTAGATCAATATATCATCAGATAGAACATGTCAAACCTACACCAACTCTGAATCAAATTGTAGAGCTCTCCAAGATCTTTCCGTCAACTATTAGAAGTCTAAAATCTAACTTTGTACACTCAAGTTATGTTCTATGGAAGTAAAATGGCCAATTAGGCCACAAATGCAATAACATGATTCCAAAGAAATGCCAATACAAATTCAAAATTTTCCAATATGCCCCATATGCAATTACAAATATTTTTCATTTTTAAATTTTGGTCTCACATCCATCTCCATATTACCAACACATACAAATCAGGGCATATATAAAAACAACGACATCAAATATTTAATAATGTTAAAAAAACAAAAAAAATTGGCAGAATTTTTTATTTTATAAATAAGAAAGTTTTTGTTTTAAAAAATATTTTTTAAATACCCCAAAGGGTGAGGCCCCCATGGGGGGGATGAACCCACTCTCCATGGGCGATGGTGCCCTACATATCTGTCGGTCTACAAGGTCGATAATACTATTGATACCCTACAAAGCCGACAGTACTCTGTAGAGTGTCATGGGTTGGGGGTGCGGGGTGATGTCCCCATTTTGCCCTTAATACTTTATTATTTTAAAAAAAAAATTTCAATAAGATCAATTAGGGTTTTAACATGCAAATTATAATTTGTTTTTTAAATCTCATGATGATTGTGATAGTCATACATCTGTATAGTCATGTGATTAAATTTTTTCAAACTGAAACCAACATCTCCAAAGCGTATTGAGTTTTATATAAAAATTCATCTCTTGGCCTTTCTGAGCACAACCATGGAATCTATTTTGTCTCATGAGATCAAATCTAAAACTTCACCCCCAAAACCCCCATATAAAAAAACATATTCAAGGGAATCCATCTTGAGACAAATTTATACAAAATTGAATCTGCAAAACCCCACAAAGCTACAAACCCCAAATCTGCAACAAACCCTCATATATTGCATTTTCATATCATCCTTTCATGCATTCCAATGGATTCAACCTAGTGTTATAACAAGAAAACCACAACTCTAATACCACTTGTAAGGAAACTTGTAACCAACAATATGACAATTTCCACATAACCCATAATAGATCTTATGCAAATAAACACATAGAATCCACATGCAAGAGAATAGACAACATACCCACAAAAATGACACAAGATATATCCTAGGAAAACTCTCATGAGGGAAAAACCCAGCCTCTAAAAGCATCCATATGTTAGGCCCAAAAGGAGGCAAGCACAACTGAGAGGGGTGGGGGTGAATCAGTTGTGAGCTAAAAATTAGAACTTTAAAAATCTTCAACCAAATAATGATCTAAAAGATAGATAGTAAATAAAGATCCATAACACATAACATAGAACACCAAATTTTGTTCTCAAGGAAACTCTATTAAGGGAAAAACCCAGGTGGGAATTAAACCCACAAGATGGATGTATCCTATTAAAACTACTACCCTGTTAGGAGAAAAAATGAGAACAAGAAATAATGTGCATGCATTCATAGGCCCAATGCCTAGAGAACACCACTCACAATACAATGATTTGGCCCTTAATCAGGTTCACTGATCAATCTTGATTACAATTCACAAGGATGAACAAACTGTCCAGAATGACTAAACTAACTTACAACATCTACAATGTCAATACAATTCCAATGAAGGATAATTTCTATCTTAATCGCATAATACAAACATTTTCTTCCTTTTCACACACTTTCTCTCACACACCCCTTACATCGCAATCACAAAATGATTTTCCATTTATACATATTATAATGAATAAACATCAACGAGGTCGACTAGGAACCATACATATAAAAGATACAACATTATTCTCAAATAACAAGGTGATCCAAATAAATTTGGCTAAGACTTAGATAGGATCCAAAACATTATCCTCGAACACGTAACAACTTCACCAAATCCATGCCAAGATTTTGCAACATGTTACTTCACCAAGTCGATTAGGACCTAAATGAAGAAATGTCAATACACTAGAAATCACCACACCTAATCACCTCAATCAATGTGATCGAAAAACATGGTCATAACATGATCCAAGAATACTAGCAAGCAGCATGAATAACTTCTTGAATCTTCTCATCATCTCAAACTCAAAATCCAAACTCATCTTTTCACTAAATACTAATAATATTGAACACCAAACTCTGTCACACCAGAAAGATAACTTGTTGAACTATGAATCATTAACAACACTAGTTGAGTACACAATAGTGAGTCTCAAACACACCACAAGCTTTGTAGCATCTGAATCAACCATACCAATTCTCACCAAAGAAATAACTCAACCTCTATCACAACAAGAACACTGAAATACCCAGTCACCTTATAAATTAATCATATCTTCCTCAAAATGTCACCCAAACTTTTGTGAACCTTTGTAGACCAACTATAGACATATTTGAACCATACTTTATGATTGTAACGCAAGATCTTCAATGTAGCTTCTGAACAACTAAAATATTCCTCACTAGACATATTGAACATACTTTCCGCAACAACAATTAGTATGTTGACATCAATGAAAAAATATTAATTTTAGCAAACACAAACACCAAACTCTAACATGATAAAAAATCTCCCCCTTTGGCATTCATGGCAACATATGAAGTGAAAAATTGATCAATACACAAATATATCAATATATATCCACTTAATCACTCTACAAATATATCCACCTAATAACTCTAACTATCCACCTTCAATACAATCTCTCCAAGCACAATCATATTTATTAATTATCTCTATTTTTCACACAATCTCTCCCCCTTTAACATTAATAGAAAAGGGACAAAGACATCAAAAAGAACTAAACTCACCTCAAAAGGAAAAAATAGATAATTGTTCCATACCAGCATAACATAAGACTGCTCCCCCTAAGGAGAAGTCACTAAACTCATCAATCTAGAGAATGATATTCTGGTAAGTTTATGGAATGATGTCATCCTTAGCATCATACTTAATATAAATATGTTTTCTTTCTATGTTGCACAAGATTCTTTGAAATATTTATAGAACTAGAGTTATCACAGTAGATAACAATAGGTTCATCAATTTTTATCATTACATCCTTCATCATTTGCTTCATCCAAATAAATTGATTACAATTTATAGTAGTAGCAACATACTCATCTTCAATAGTAGATTGAGAGATACAATATTGTTTATTACTATTCCAAGAGATTAGTCTATTTTCCAAAAAGAATGCACCACCACTTGTCCTATTCCTATCATCCATGTTACCTTCCCGATCTGCATTAGTTTATGTACTCAAATTAAATTCATCATCTTTTCCATACCATAATCCATAGTCAATTGTACCCTTCAAATATCTAAAAATTCTCTTGACAACAACCATATGTGATTCCTTCATTTCTTCTTGACATCTTGCAATAATTCCAACAACATTTGATATATTTGGTCTAGTATGAGTTATATTTTACAATCCTCCAAGCATTGATCTATATCTTGTTTGATTAGCACAAGGGGATTCATCATCCTTAGTCAACTTGCAACCAATAACCATAGGAGTTACTAATGGTTTTGAATCTTCCATACCAAATTTCTTCAACAATTCTCTGACATACGTGGATTGTGTAATGAAAATTCTCTTTTCCAATTGTATAACTTGCAATCCAAGAAAAAAATCCATCTCACCTATCATAGACATCTCAAATTCTTTTTGCATTTCATCAGCAAAAATTTTACTCAATTCATCATCACCATCAGATATAATATCATTAACAAAGACTTCAAAAATCAAGATATTATCATCAACAATTTTGAAATATAAGTTATTATCTGCAGCACCTTTGCTAAAACTAGTCTTTGCCAAGTACTTGTCCAATCTGGCATACTAGGATCTAGGAGATTTCTTTAATCCATACAATAATTTTTACAATTTAAAAACCATATATCCTTCCTCAATTAGTTGAAAGCCATCATGTTGTTCAATGTAAACATCTTATTCTAAATCACCAATCAATAATGAAGAATTAACATCTATCTGATATACTTTAAATTTTCTATAAGATGCACATGCAAGAAGTAATCTAACAGCTTCAAGTTTGGCTACAAGAGAAAATTTCTTTGTAAAATAAATACCTTCCATTTGGGAGTAACCTTTGCATACCAATCTTACTTTGATCTGAATCACCTTACCATCTTCATTCAACTTGTTTCTGAATACCCATTTAGTTCTAATCAAATTATTATTCATAGGTCTGGGAAAAAGAACCCAGGTCTTGTTCTTCTCAATTTGATCAAGCTCTTCTCTCATCGCTTTCACCCAACTTTCATCATTACATCCTTCACTTACATCTTTAGGCTCAAATTTAGATAATAGACATGTTTCATCTCTAGAAATTCTTCCTCTAGTTTGAACACTTCTATTCTTATCACCAATAATAGCATCTTTAGAATGATTAATTCTTACATACCGTATAGCTATACATATAGGCTTTATAGCAGATCCTTCAGTATTAGAATCCTCCTCATTTACCACAAGATCCTCCTGCTCTTTCGGTCCATTATGTTTTTTATTTTGATTCTACACTTCCACAATCTAATTGTCCTCTTCAGTTATGTCATGCCTGCAAGTTCTTTCATATCTCTGCACATTTTCATCAACTCTGACATTTTTCAGTTTCAAAAATCTTCTTAAGTCTATAGTTATAACATTTATATGTTTTTATTTTAGTAGAGTATCTAAGGAATATCTTGATGTAAATTTGACTATACTGATGTATATGACTTAATATAGTGTTGTCATTATGGCAACAAAGTCATATAGAAGTTTGGAGTCAGTGCACTTAATGAGAAGATCAGAAATTAGCTAAGTGTTGAAGACTGGACAACATACAGAGTACCAGAGACTCAGAGCATCAGTGCATGTGCATATGACCGAGTTATGGTGTGTGCCCTAGCAGTTAAGTTGGTTAGACTATATGCATGCTTATTCTATGAGCGCATAATCAGATATGCAAGTATGAGGAAGATACAGGCAGTTGAAGTTGTACAGCTAGTGTGTGCCAGTGAAGAATAGAGAATGCAGCCGACCGTTATCATTTTGAGTTACGATTATAATTTAATTATGTAAAGGCTATGTTGCCATTGTAATTAGGTTTCCGACATGTTTATATGTTTTTTTGTAAACACGCCTAATCCAATTCAATTGGAAGTGTTGTATGTAATAGGTTTAAGGGTCGACCTAGTTGTTTATTTTGTATGCGCATATAAATATGAGATGTGTCCATTGTAATTGATATGGAGGTTGATATAGAGTTGTGATAAGAAGATAAAAAGTATGTGAAGACACTAAAAGATGTATTAGAGCTTTACAAGAGGTCAAAGCATTAGCGCATCAAAGGAATTGATCTGACAAACAGTGTCACAATAATAGTTCATCCACCAGATATAGTGTGTATCTGAGATCAGAAGGTTGTAGCCTTCACCACTGGAACAGTGAGCTCTAGGATAGTGCATCCACTCCCCTTATAGGGACTATTGTAAAAGAATCCTAACAGGGTCTGACCCTTGACAAGGTCTACTATACTTAATACATTGTAAAGCAACTCCTAACAGGGTTAAGGATCTTCTAGCAAGGATCACAAAACACTAGTACAGAATATTAGTGGGTGTCAATTCCCACCGGGGTTTTTACCTATTTGGGTTTCCCCGTAATCATATTGGTGTCATGTGTTGATTTCATGTTTCATGTTTATGTGGATGTTCATTTTAGTACTTAAGCATTCAATTTTAGTTTAAAGATTAAAATAAAAGATAATATATAGTGAACACTAATTCACCCCCCCCCCCCCCCCCCCCTCTTAGTGTTCCCATTCCTAACAATTGGTATCAGAGCTCTAGTCCTCAGAAAAGAAGTTTAACCACTTGAGGAGATCATGGACAAAGCAGAAATGAAACATCTGAAAAGAAATCTAGAAGCTGCTCTTGAAGACCTAGACAAGTCTGAAAGAGAAACTAAAAATCTAAGTGGATTCATCCACTTGGATATGAGGTAGAAGAACAAGTCCTAGAAGCATATGCGCAAGTATTGCTATCAACCCCAAAAGACCTTAATGAACCTAGGTGGGGAACATATGAGGAGAAAACCAGAGAAGTAGATGCTAAGCTTAACAACACTGCAACAAAAAGAAAGGTTTCTAAAGTCACCTCAGAGATCTTGAGAATACATGGAGTGTCTCAAGAAAATCTTGAAAAAGAAAAAGAACAAAAGATTTCTTTGGAATTAGAGAGCACAGCAACAGAAAAGATAGAATATGAGAATCCCAAGAAGAAGAAGATAAAAATTGAGAAATTTGATGAACAAAAGGGTAAAACTGTTGATACTCCCTATGCACCCACAGTAACTATTGATCTCACTGCCCCTCCAGAGTATAAGACTATAGCTAAGAGAAAGGAAGAAGTCAGCACCGGTCATCCATCCTCATGAGTAACAAGGAATAGGAGAAACACTCAAGAACCTCCTGAAGTAAGTTTCAAACCCAGTCTCAGTGTGCTAAGTGCAAGGATTTTTGATGAAGGAGGAATAGATCAAGTAGAAAATTTTTATGAGAAATATAGTGAGATAGAAAAATCTAAAATACATGGAATGATAGTCAAACACATGCTGAAGCTCAAGAAAATAGTCTTGGAACTTAAGACTATGATCCCTGACAATGTATGGAACATCCTAGAATTCCAAAAGAGACAAGCTATATAAGGAGATATGTGGATAAGGGAGAAGATCTTAGATGAAACCCTTCCTATATGCGAGCTAGAAGAGAAGAAGTTACTATTAGATATAGTGAAGCCTCACCTCAGGACCAAGTCAAGAACATTGAATATAATGGATAAAAACAATGAATTAGTTGCCAAAGAAATAGAGAAAGCCTTTGAGAAGGTCTTTATGAACAAGCACATGTATCCACCTACTGCGCCCAAAGCACAAGTATCCATAAATGAAGTCAAGGTGGCAAAGCCCACTAATGCATCAGTAATAGGTCCTCAGGATTCAATGCCTATAGTGGAAACACAATCAGAGGTAGATAAGTCTGCGCCCATAACAAAGCCATCAAAAGATAGCACCATTATCATTGATAATGTAGAAATAGCCATGGTGGCCACAAATACTGAGTTAGATAAATTTGAAGAAGCTTTTGTGAGCACACAAGAAGCTAAAATTCCATGCAGCAACACACCTCTCACTTATCAAGAAGAAATATTGATTGAGGATATAACAAATGAGAAAGAAGATGAAAAGATGAAAGAAAAGAAAGAAGAAGAAAAAGAAAAAGAAAAAGAAGATGCAAAACAAAAAGAAGAGGTAAAATAAAGTGAAAAAAAAGATGAAACATCAGTGGAACTAATCAAGGTGAAACAAGAAGTGATGGATAGTAATCCCATCACTCCCTCAGCAGCATTATTGTCAAGTTTGACACCTGACACAACAAGTTTGGACTTATGGGAAGAAGAAGACCTGATTAAGTTCAGTGTCCTAGCTATGGAGAAGGAAAAGGAGAAACAAGTAATGAGAAATCATCTCCTTGTAGAATCAGTGAACATACTAAACAACTTGTTGTCTGTGGACAAGAAAGTGTCCAAGGTACACTTTGTTGATGATGTAAGTACAGTCATTTCATAGTTTAAGAGCAATTTTTCTAGCCTAGAAGAATTTGCATCCTTAGTGGCAGAAGAGAAGTACTTGAAGAAAAGACTGAATGAACTGATCAGCAACTATACACTTGACCTAAGCTCACTAAAGGTTGGTCAAGCATCTTTGAAAAAGTTTGCAGCAAAGGGAAGAAAAATCATTGCTGAATGTATGAACCATGACAAGCTGACTGGTAATCTGTACAAAAAGGTACAAGAAGCAAAAGCCATGATAGAAAGCATTAGGAAATCAGTTGAAGATCCATTTGTGGATGTAAACATGTGCAACAATGTTTACCAAGGGCACTTAGACAAGATTGAGAAGGCAGAAAAAGAGATGACCAAGATAAGGGCTAGACAGAATCAGCTAAGGAATGCTCTTGCACCCTCACTAAACATACTAAATTAGAATATCAAGGAGATCGATGCCACCATGGTGAAATATGATCAAGGTCCTACCACAAATTTGGAGAAGATGGAGAAGATTTACTATGCACTATGCACTATGTGCCCATCTCCAAATTACCAATTCTCTGATAACATTTTGGAAGGAGATCCAAAACTTGCAGATTGCATATCCGGATGTGTTATCACAATATGTTTTTGAAGAATCAATTTTGACACACCTTTGTCATTAATGTCAAAGGGGGAGTTCTGTATAGAATATGGATCATAATATGTATATGGAGATATAAGTATATGTATAGATGACAAAAGTTTTTTGTATTAAGGGACAATTAGAAACTTGGTCATATTCCTTTGTTGCCATCAATGAAAAAGGGGGAGATTGTTGGAAAGTTGACTAAACTAATGTATATGACTTAATATAGTGTTGTCATTATGGCAACAAACTCATATATAAGTTTGGAGTCAGCACACTTAATGAGAAGATTAGAAATCAGCTAAGTGTTGAAGACTGGACAACATACAGAGTACCAGAGACTCGGAGCATCAATGCACGTGTGTACGACCAAGTTATGTTGTGCACCCTAGAATTTAATTTGATTAGACTATATTCATGCTTATTCTATGAGCACATAATCAGATATGCAAGTATGAGGAAGATATAGATAGTTGAAGTTGCACAACCAGTGTGTGCCAGTGAAGAACAGAGTAAGCAGTCGATTGTTATCATTTTGAGTTGTGATTATAATTTAATGATGTAAAGGCTATGTGCCCATTGTAATTAGGTTTCCAAAATGTATATATGTTTGTTTTTAAAAACACTTTATCCAATTCAGTTGGAAGCATTGTATGTAATAGGTTTAAGGGCCGACCTAGTTGTTTATTTTGTATGCCCATATAAATATGAGATGCGCCCATTGTAATTGATATGGAGGTTGATATAGAGTTGTGATAAGTAGATCAGAAGTATGAGAAGACACTAAAAGATGTATTAGATCTTTGCAAGAAGTCAAAGCATCAGTGCATCAAAGGAACTGATCTGACAAGAAGTGTCACAGTAATAGTTCATCTAGCAGATATAGTGTGTATCTGAGATTAGAAGGTTGTAGCCTTCACCACTTGAGTAGTGAGCTCTAGGATAGTATGTCCACTCCCCTAACATGGACTATTGTAAAAGACTCCTAACAGGGTCCAACCCTCGACAAGGTCTACTGTACTTAATACATTGTAAAGCAACTCCTAACAGGGTTAAGGATCTTCTAGCAAGGATCACAAAACACTAGTATAGAATATTAGTGGGTGTCGATTCCCACCGGGGTTTTTACCTATTTGGGTTTCCCGATAATCATATTGGTGTCATGTGTTGATTTCATGTTTCATGTTTATGTGGATGTTCATTTCAGTACTTAAGCATTCAAGTTTAGTTTAAAGATTAAAGTAAAAGATAATATATAGTGAACACTGATTCAACCCCCCCACCCCCCCTCTCAGTGTTCCCATTCCTAACATATCCCTTCATCACTTCTAGGATCAAACTTTCCAATATCCTCATCTCTCTTAATGTAGCATTTGTTTCCAAATATTCTAAAATAATTTACTGTAGGAACATTACCATACCAAAGTTCATAAGGAGTCTTACCATTTCCTTGTTTTATATGCACATGGTTCAAGGTATATACTATAGTACTCATTGTTTCTCTCTAGTAGATTTGCAGAACATTTCATTTAATCATCATAGTCCTTTCTATGTCCAGAATAGTTATATTTCTTCACTCTACAACATCATTCTGTTGTGGAGTTCATAGAGAAGAAGTATGTCCCTTTATCCCATATTCTTTGTAAAAAGCATAAAAATCATAGATGTAAATTATCCACCTCTGTCAAATCTTAGGAACCTCAATCTCTTCCTAGATTCTATCTCTACCATCATTTTGAATATCTAAAATTTCTAAAAAGCTTATGCTTTCTGCTTAAAAAATGTAACCCACATCATCCTTGAGTAGTCATCAATAAATAGCATAAAGTATCTATCACCAAAATAGCTTATTGTCTTAGTAGGACCACATAGATTAATATTTACTGAATCCAACAATCTACTTGAACAATATGTCTTATTTTTAAAAGTAGATCTAGTCAGTTTACCCAACTGACATTCTTTGCACAATTTGTTAGGCTTCATCAGTTTACGAAAACCTCTTACAACATCATTAGTGCTAACCTTCACCGCATTATCAAAGTTCACATGAAAAAATATTTTATGCCACAAACGATTGTCATCGATCTTAGCAACCAAGAACTTATTCTAAATAGATTTCAAATGAAATAGATTACTTGCAGTTTGTGTACTTGATGCAAATAGCTTACCAATGCTTCCAATGATCCTGCACACTCCTTCCATGAATTCCAATCGGTAGCCTTTATCTAGTAGCTAACCAACACTCAACAGGTTATGACTTAATCCGTCAACATACAAGACATCATCATTACTATTCTTACCATCTATATAAATAGATCATTTCCCTTTAACCAAACAAGAAGCATTATTACCAAATCTAACACCACCATCATAATCTTCAAACTTCACAAACTTATCTTTATCATTAGTCATGTGATGTGAACATCCACTATCAATGAACCATTCACTTCTTTTATCAACATGTGAAACCAAATATTTCTCTTCATTAGGATTATATTCTTTAATATAAATAAACACAATTTCTTCTTCTTCTTCTTCTCCAAACTCATCATCAGTCACACCTTCAGGATAATTTTTTTATCACTCTTAGACTAAAATTTCTTAGATCTAAACTTAGGTTCCTTATAATATTTATTAGGACATCTAGACACAATATGACCAATATTATTATAATTAAAGCATTTCAAAGGAAACTTGCCTTCATACTTACCAGAACCCTTCAGTATTCTTTTTGTAATAAAGGCTTCAAGTTCATCAATCTTCCATGATCTCTTCTCATTTCTTAACATAGTGATTGAATTTGTATTTAGAAGAACTCTCTCCCTTATCATACTTTGTCACACTGGCTTTAAATGCAGTTTCAACCTTTGGAAGTTCCTTACCAATTGTAATCATCTCATAGGCATAGAGTCTACCTGCCAAAGTTTCTCTTGAAATATCTCTTATAGTCCTCAATTCCTTAATAGCTACAACCTTCTCATTATAACACGTGGGAAAAGATCTTAGAATTATTTCTACAACTTCACTATCAGTCAAGATACCATGAGCACATCTGATTTCACAAACCATATCATTTACTCTCTACAAATAGGATAAAGAATTTTCTCTTTCACTCATCTTCATATCCTCATACTTTTATTTCAATCCCTGCAACTTATCTCGCTTAACATACTTGATACCTTCATAAATGATTTCTAATTTAGTCCATACCTCATGTGCAGTCCTCAATCCATAGATGTGAGAATATTTTGAATAAAAAAGGCACCAATCAAATCTTCCCTTACCAACATGTTCTCCTTGAATTTCTTATTTTCATCAGCAGTATCCTGAGATAAGTCATTAAGAATGGTATAAGGATTCTCAATAATTTGCTAGCATTCATCTCCTTTCCCCATATATATCAGGTAGGTGGTCATCTAATCCTTCCATATCAAGTAGTTTCTTCCATCAAAATTAGGGCTATCTTTCCTTATGCTCACCATGATGGGTTTCCTTCAATAGATCAAGTGTCTTCAAAAGCACTTGGATCTGATACCAATTGTTAGGCCCAAAAGGAGGAAAACACAATTGAGAGGGGGTGGGGGGTGAATTAGTTGTGAGGTAAAAATTAACACTTTAAAACTCTTCAATAAAATAATTATCTAATAGATAAAAAGTAAAGAAAGATCCACAACACATAACATAGAACACCAAATTATGTTCTTGAGGAAACTCTATTAAGGGAAAACCTTGGTGGCAATCAAACCCACAAGATGGATGTACTCTATTAAAAGTACTACCCTGTTAGGAGAAAAAGTGAGAACAATAAATAATGCAAATGCATTCACATGCCCACTACCTAGAGCACATTTCTCACAATACAATGATCTGGCCCTTAGTCGGGTTCATTGATCAATCTTGATTACAATTCACAAGGGTGAGAAAACTATCCAAAATAACTAAACTGACTTACAACATTTGCACTGCCAATATAGTTCTGATGAAGTAAACTTTCTACCTTAATCTTAGAATACAAACATCTTCTTCCTTTTCACACACTTTCTCTCACACACCCCTTACATTGCAATCACAGAATGATTACCCATTTATACATATTACAATAAATAAACATCAACAAGGTTAGCTAGGAACTATACACATAAAAAATACAACATTATGCTCAAATCACAAGGAAATCCAAATCAAGTTTACCAACACTTAGATAAGATCCAAAACATTATCCTTGAACATGAAACAACTTCACCAAATCCAAACCAAGAGTTTGCAACATGTTACTTCTCCAAGTCGGCTATGACCTAAATGATGAAACACCAACATGATAGAAAATTACCACAAATGATCACCTCAATCAATATGATCTAGCAAAAAGGTCATAACACAATCCAAAAAATACTAGCAAGAAGTATGAATAACTTCTCAAACCTTCTCATAATCTCAAACTCAAAATCCAAACTCATCTCTTCACTGAATACCAACAATACTGAACACCAAACTTTGTCATATTAGAAAGATAAAATTCTAAACTTTAAATCATGAACAACACTAGTTGAGGACACAACAGTGAGTCCCAAACACACCACAAGCTTCACAGCATCTGAATCAACCATACCAATTCTCACCAAAGCAATAATTCAACCTCTATCACAAAAGGAATGCTGAAATATTGTCACTTGTAAATAAATCATATCTTCCTCAAACTATCTCCCAAACTTTTGTGAAACTTTGTAGACCAACTACAAACATGTCTAAACGATATCTTATAATCACAACACAAGATATTCAATGTAGCATCTGAACAACTGAAATCTTCCTCACTAGACATACTAAACATATTGTCTCCAACAACAATTAGAATAGTGGCATCAATAAAAAAACATTAATGTCAGCACACACAAACACCAAACTATAACATGCTAAAAAATCTTCCAACATCATCATCCATGTATTATTATTCAAGAAATCACCATTGCAATACAACCATGAAATCCTTCAAAGTTGTATCTAACAAATAAGCACTCCATGTGAACAAGCATGAATCCACACATCCCATGCCATGCTTCTAACCTCCACAAATGCTAACTTGGATAGCTTCAATAACTACCTTTGTGGTTGGTTTTATAGAAACAAGCTCCCATAAAAACCACTAAGATGTATTATATAAACCTTGTGCTACCTAATCCTATTGACCCACATTCAATATTGGGTACTTTATTTAAGTTATTTCCCCAATATTAAATAACTACATCAATTAATATTATAATGTTATAATACAACTCATCAAGTGTTCCCAAGAATATTCTATGGGAATCCGTACATGTTGCACATCCATCTAGGTGCTCCTAGGTGCAACATTTACATAATAAAATAAAATAATACAATAATAAACATTATTCTGCAAGGTGTACAACCCTATTTTCTCAACATGAGGGAGTTTCAAGGTAGTGGGAGAATCTCTTGCCGATATAGACCAAGGGCTCTGTGGGTTATAGAACCCTGAAATAGGGTTTCTCTAGCTATTAAGCCCATGGTTCACGTCATAGTCCTAGTAGCCTTGAAGGAGTCTATGGAGTTATAGACTCTTGAGGAAGTTGTGTCATTGATTGATGTCATCATTCAACATGACACATAGTTAATGAAGCCTCTTGGACCATAACACCTACACCACCTACCTCATCATCAACTCCACCAAGGTAAGTGCACAAAGATGGGAGACCAAAAGGGGGGTATAAGATGCCACTTTTTTTTTTTCTGAAATCAAAAAACTCATAATTTTGATGAGAAATTGAATATAGTTAGACTCAAAATGTCAAGATATGACAAGAGAAAGAGTTGTAGTACTTTGAATCTAGTTTCTAAACTACTAATTTATTTTGAAAATGGTGGAGATTAAGACCCTAAAAAAGGAGGAGCACAAAAAGTAGTCCTATTTTTTTGTGAGAATATAACACCATCTGATGTGTGCCCCCTAAAATGTTAACTTATTTTGATTTTTTTTAATCTCTCTACTAAGAAGTTAGGTAACATCACATAGTTTATCCTAGATGTTTTTGCTAATTTTTTTATAAATGCATAATTTTTTATGAATTTATGAAGTGGACACATCTTGAAAACATAAAATTTGTCTGTACTCCCCCTATAAATCATTGAAAACTAATCAAAAATAAAAAATTCTCTTTTTTAAAGTTTGTAAAATGGAGTCTAGTTTCTAAAAAGTAAATTGTTTCAAAATTTGATGAACAAGCCAAAATCTAAGCCCAAAATACTACACATTGGTTTTTTGACACAAATCAAACATACTTACAAAAGAAGTTAGAGATGAAAAGCTAAACATAATCAAAATTTAAAATAAATTATATGGTTAGATAGATAACAAAGAGATATAGAACATCATGTCATCTAATTTTTTTGTTGTTGAACCATGTGAAAAATTGACAGGGAGTACAAATGAAAAAATGTATTTTTTTATACGTTTTCCAGAAATCATGTCTCAGACCTATTTGAATTCTCCAATCCTTTGGGCTAGATACCCAAGGCAAATTATTAGGCTTGGTGGATCCCAATGTAGTTAATAGGGCACACATCCTATAGGGTGTATGACCTATATATGTGAAAATTTTGTGGTATGTTGCATTTGGTGCAATATTTTACTTTCAGTATTTTACATAGGGCGTACTCCCTATAGTGTGTACACCAAACATAAGAGAATATATATATATATATATATATATATATATATATATACATATATATATATATACATATATATATATACATATATATATATACATATATATATATACATATATATATATATATATACATATATATATATATATATATATATATATATACATATATATGTATATATATATGTATATATATATATATATATATGTATATATATATATGTATATATATATATATGTATATATATATATGTATGTATATATATATGTATGTATATATATATATATACATATATATATACATATATATATATAGACATACATCTATATATATATATATGTATATATATATATATATATGTATATATATATATATATATGTATATATATATATATATATGTATATATATATGTATATATATATGTATATATGTATATATATATGTATATATATATATGTATATATATATATATATATGTATATATATATATATGTGTGTATATATATATATATATATATATATATATATATATATATAGAGAGAGAGAGAGAGAGAGAGAGAGAGAGAGAGAACCCTTAAGGGGTGTAAAGGGATCCTAGGACCCCTTACCTTATTTTAGTGTATGGTAAGGGGTCATAAGGGGTCGTAAGGGGTCCTAGGACATATTAATGTGTCCTAGGATGTTATATCCCTTAATTTTGGTCAAAAGAACATAACATGTAAATAAGAAGACAAGGAAAATACACCTATGGATACATCCATACAACAACATTTTTCAATACTATATTCAGAGATGACATCATTATGATCCATGATCTGGTTGTCACTGTCGATCCATGGAAAATAAATAATTTAAGGTTATAATGATTAATAATCATAATCATAATGATTATTATGAGTAATTAAAATGTCTAAGCAATAAATACTTCTTTATCGACATTTATTCATTACATATAATTAATCCATAATCGTTTATTATTACATAACAAGGTAATTCATAACACCAATCTAATCATTATATTTTTCATTGATCATGGCGGTTGAGATAAACTAAAGGTGGCAATAGTTTATCATGCCTTTTCATATATTATAAACACCCAAAATCCAATCGGCTATTAGAGGTTTTATTGAGATTTGATTTTATAAATTCTTCCCTTGTGGACTTTTCTCGCTAAGCATACAATTGCTATCACAACCTTTATATATATTTAAGTGCAAGTATTTATATCGCAGATCAGAGATGGCACAATCACAGAGCATAATTCACATCTTCATATTAGAGATGGCTCTAGTATAAGAAGATTGTATAGTTATATAAAGAATATTAGAGATGGAATCTTGCCCACATATCTCCCTATCATAATAGCATATAATTCATTTCCTATCAGATATGACTTGCAGGGTTGTGTATATTCTATATTGTTATATTAGAGACAACCATATATTCAAATTCAATCTACTATTGCAATCATAGTCTTGTAAGATTCTTACAAGATTCTTAGATTCCATTGTGGCATTAGAATCGTAGTGTGTGTGTGTGTGTGTGTGTATACACACACACACACACACACACACACACACACACACACACACACACACTATATATATATATATATATATATATATATATATATATATGAAGATGAATATATATATATACACACAGAAAACCCATCTTAACACCTAGCAGAAGAAAGAAAGGACAAAAAGAAACATGAATGGGTGAACTAAACATGGGAAGTAAGGTAGACCTAGTAATTCATGAACACAGAGAATTTCAAAGGAAGCTTATGAAACTAATTGATGTTTTCAAATAGACTACCCTAACCCAAGGTGATTAGAATCACCAGAACTATGAAGAACAATCACAAAATATTACCCCCAAAAGATAAATCTCTAGACCTAGTTTACCAAATTTCACACCACCAATGGGACCAACGGGAAATGAACTATCTTTTTCCCAAATTCAAGATCAAATCAAGCAATATTGGGAAGTAGATGATATGAATAACGAGATGTCTTTTAAAGAATATCTCTAATTTAGGATGAAGTATGTGCCTTGAAGAGGAAACATGGAAGGATTTTTCATAACTAAAAATATAGTAAGAAAGATAAGTATACCCTACTTTGATGGATCTACAAAGATTTCATCTAGGGTCTGGGTTAAAAAAATAGATACCTACCTACAACTAACCCCAATAGAAGAAGAAGAAGAAGCCATAAAATATGGAGCTCTACACCTAGATGGGATAGCATACAAATGGTGGCACCATGGGATGATCACCTTAGGACACTCCAGAATCACCTCCTACCAAGACTTCACTGAGAGGATGATTGAGAAATTTGATAATAAGGACCTAAATTATATTTTAAGGAACTCACCCAAGTGAAACACCGAGGAAAAATTGAAGACTATATCACAAAATTCAAAAGGATACCATTCCTACTAATCAATATCTTTGAAAGAAGATTAATTGTCCTTTTTATGGATGGACTACAAGACCCCTTAATAGGATGGATCAAGGTGTTAAACCCTCTCTCTCTCTCTCTACCCAAAGCCATCAAAAAATAAAGGGATACAAATTTTATGTCTACTAAAATAAAACCTTTCCCTAAAGAAAGTCTCGATCCCCCCCAAAAAGGAATTCGTTCTTGTCCCAAGCTAGATTTTGAAACTCGCCAAGAACTCAAAAGGGAGAATTTATGTTTTACTTGAAAATAACGTCCTTGGGTTCCAGGACATTGATGCACGGGGAAGGGGTGTATCCATTACATTGAAGTAAGGCCCATTAACGACGAAGGAGATGAAATTAGTGACACCAACTCAAAAGATAAGTCACTCTAGGAACCAATTAGAGAAGGTACACTAAAGAATATAGAAGGTCCTACACATAATACCTTTAAGATTCAAGGACAATTAGAATGAAGGAACATAAGAGAACTCATAGAAAGTGGATCCTCACATAATTTTACAATCAATTCTTGATCATGAAGCATGACATACCTAGGCTTGTATGCAACCCCATCAAGATCAATCAATCTAATAAAGGAATTGTATTTTACAAAAATACAATACTCCCCATCAAAATCCATCTTGGGGAGTACACTTACACAACCCAATCTTGCATCTTCAATTAGGAAGTACGGATCTCACATTAGGACTGTCTTGGATGGAGTACATTGGAACATTCAAGCAAGACATGAACTATCAAACTATTTCCTATAAAGAGGGAAGAAGGAAACACATCCTATATGGACTCCAAAAAACTACTCCCCCTATAAACAAAAAGACACAACTACAGAAGATTAAGAATAGGTTGAGGGTGGAAGTAATCCTCAAAGGTGATGGGACATCTAGAATCTACATCAAATATAGGAAGAAACCCATAAGAGAAAAATGTCAAATGCTCGTGGGAAATAATTTTTGAAGGAGAGGAGACTCTAGTATCCCTTAATTCTGGTCAAGAGAACATAACATGTAAATAAGAAGGCAAGGAATATAAACATACCTTTTCATGTATATATAACTCCTACATAGTAGTTATCATCATTGCATTCAAATTTTTGGAGACATTTCCATAGTGCTCTCATTCATGATATATCACCACCTACATGTGCATCCATACACATACATACATACCTATGCACATACATATATAGGTGCATGCATAATCGTAGAAATCTACATACATACATATTGAAAATTGCATATACATATATGTGTACATGCATACTCATTTGCACATATATGTATACATGTACCTGCATACATGAATACATACATACATACATAGGCATGTACATGCATGCATACATGCACATATACATGGCCATGCCATACATAAGTATACCATTGATATTATTGATATATGATATATATATATATATATATATATATATATATATATATATATATATATATATATATATATCTGTGATGGCATACACCTTGGAATGATTGATATATGTATATATACATACATGCTATAATGATCTATCATCCGATCATTCTAACATGTATGTGTATATCCATACAATAACATATTTCAATACCATATTCAAAGATGGCATCATTATGATCCCAGATCAGGTGCCACTGTCGATCCTTGGATAATCATTAATTTATGGTTATAATGACTAATCATGACAATCAGGATGATTATTATGAGCAATTAAAAATTCTAAGAAATGGATACTTCTCTATCGGAATTTATTCATTACATACAATTAATCCTTAATTGTATTATCATTACATAACAAGGAAATTCATAATGTCAACCTAGTAATCATTATGTTTATTGTTGATCATGGCAGTTGAGATAAACTAAAGGTGGCAATAGCTCATCACGCCTTTTCAGATATTATAAACACCCAAAATCTGATCGACTATGAGATTTGTGATTGAGATTTGATTTTATAAATTGTTCCCTTGTGGACTTTTCTCACTGAGCATGTGGTTACATCACAACCTCTATATATATATTCAAGTGCAATTATTTATATCATAGATCAGAGACGACACATTCATAGAGAATAAAGCACATTTTCATATCAAAGATGACTCCAATATAAGAAGATTGCATAGTTATATAAATAATATTAAAGACGCCATCATTCCCATAGATATCCTTGTCATAATAGTATATAATTCATTTCCAATCAAAGATGGATCACATATTTATGCATATTCTACATTGTTATATATCAAGAACATCCATATAATCAGATTCAAATTGCTATTGCATGTTGGCATAACTAATACATAGATAAGTTGAGAATGTTATGGTATGAATTTGAGGCATATCTCATGATAGGTTGATCATTTATGATTTTTTTATTGATGTTGACTTAGTAGTTTTTGGTTTACAGTGTCCCTTTTATGATGATGTATGTTCAAAAGGTTGGATCTAGATCTGTGGTAAGAGTTGGAGTGTGAGATCATAATGGAAGACTAAGTGATGTCTCTAGATTTTGTGTCTATGACCACATAGGTTTATCATATGTATGTTGTGACTTGTGATCTATTTACGGTTGACAGGTCAACAAGAAGAATGAGATATAGCAAAGGAGGAATGATTTGATGATTGTGTCAAATAGGTTTGGATTCAAGTGTTGCGATTTAGGTCAATATATTATCTTAATAATGTTATGGGGCTGTTGTTGTGACCACATCATGACTAGTGACTACAAGATAGATTTTTAATGGACAAAAGATCACTTAGTGAAAATTCAATGAAGTTATTAGAATAATTAGTCATATCATTAATCTATAATGTTGTATCGTGTTGTGATAAGTAATTATGTGTTCCAAAAATTATCGTGACATGGAAGATGGATTTGGAATGATGATTTGGCATTTTCATGATCATTATGATCAAATTTCCTAAAGTTGTGCAAGAACATTGGAAAGTGTAATGTGGTTTGACTTTTCTTTGTCAAATCAATAGTGCAATGGATCTCGACGCTGACATGAACTTGAAATTTTAAATGATAATTGGTAACACATTTTAGGGTTCAAGGATTGAGAGGGAATGAATTGTAATGATGAAATTTAAATGTATTAGATCATGTTTATGGTGATGGGTGATCTAGTTAGTAAAAACATATTTATATCATTTTGATGTATTATGTGAGGTGTGGAAGAGAAAGATCACAAATGCAGTTGTTTGATTATGGGTTTTGGATGTTCTACATGTGACGCAAAGATTGATATTGAACTAGATTTTTACTAGTAGAGGAGGAGTTCTTCTTTCTCAAATCACTTTCACTTGTTGATTCCTAATAGTTTCATCAAGATAAATCCCTTAACTGGGTAGACTCTAATAGGTCTAATTTGTAAATCCTTGAGCTAGGTGACTCTTTAACTAGGGTTTGAAATCCCTTAACAGGGTTACTCGTAATATGGTAAATCTCCTAACAAGGCTAGAGGTAAATCCCTTAATTAGTAAATTTTTAAGAGGGCTAAGATCTGAACTAGATATACTTTAAAAGAGTATAAAATATTTGTGGGTTTCATCCCCATACTTAGTTTTTTCCCAATTGGGTTTCCACAAGAAAAATATTGGTGTTATTGTGTTGCATGGTTGTAGATGTTTATATTTATTGGTTTGTTTATTCATGCAATGGATTTTAATTAATGAAAGTTTTTGAATGGTTTATGAAAAGTCTAATTGTTAACTTACCAAGTCACAGCCCCCTCTTAGTAATCTTGGATCTGATAATACTAAAATTAGTGTTAGAGCTTTGGTTCTCTTTGTGGTAAGCCTAAAAGCTTGAGGAAAATATCTCAATGATGAGGAACGAACCTCCCAAGTTCACTAAAGACAACTATATGTTATGGAGTGACAAAATGAAGTTATATCTAAATGGTATGGGATCAAAGTATAACACTCCTACTGGAACTCTCAATATGGACCAAATGAAGGAACAACATGGGAATACTCAAGCATAAGAACCTGTGGTAAGTACCTTATCTTATATTGAATATGTTGATGTCTTTGGACTTGATACTTCCTTTGATATTTGGTAAAAGCTGAAACTAATCTATGGTGGATATATTCATGTGCACAAAGATAATGAAGACAAACTCAAAGGTTAAGTATAATGACATGAAATGGTAGAAGGAGAAAACATTCCATAATATGGCCAAAGAATAAAAGAAGTTGTTAGTGCTATCATAGGTGCTAGTGGAACTATTTAGGAAGATTTTGTAGTAAGTAAAATGTTGCTCGAACTTTACTATCTTCTTATGCCATTAGAGTGTCTACTATAAATGAGTTGATAACTCTTGACAATGTTACTATAGATGGACTAATCGATACGTTTACTACATTTGAGTTAACTAACTATGATAACAATATTCCAATAATTGAGGCATCTTTCAAGGCATTAGTGTCTAATGTACTGGTAAGGAAAGTTAAATAATTAAGTTATGATTTTGATTGCATGTCAAGTTACATCAGGAAACTTGAAGCTATCTTGGAAAATGAAAGGAGACGAGGAGAGCTTGAAGCACTACTAGAAAAAATATTACCTAGAGGGATTGGTAAGTACGAAGGAAAGCTACCAGTGAAATGTTTTTCATATAATAAGATAGGGCATATTGCAGCTAGATTTCCTAAAGGTGAACAAAAAGATAAGTTTAGAAATTTTAAGGGAAAAGGGAAGAAAAAATGCTATGTTGCAATTGATGAAGAATCAAAAGATAATGAAGAAGAGGAGATTGTATTTGTTGTAGCCAAAGAAGATCTATATGAAGGCAAAAATGCACTAGTTTCTCACATGGGACACAATAATGAATGTAGTATAGAAAGAGGGTTCTCACATCACATGACCAGTTACAAGAGTAAGTTCATTAAGTTTGAATATTTTGATGGTGGTGTGGTAAGGTTTGGAAATAATACACCTTGTTTGGTTAAACAAAAAGACACTATTTCTTTGAATGGTAAGAGTAATACATATGTCATTTATCTTGTGGATGATCTAACATATAATTTCTTGATTGTTGGTCAGCTGAATGATAAAGGTTATAAATTGAAATTCAAAGGAGGTATGTGGAGAATACTTGGAAGACCAGGTGATGAGATTGCTAGTAGTAGGAAAACTAGAGGTGATTTATTCCATCTGAATAATACCATGAATAACTATTTAGTTGCAAAGGTTGAAGATAGTTGGCTATGGAATACAAGGTTATGTCATGTAAATTTTGATAGTTTGATCAAAGTGAGTTAGAAAAATGTAGTTAGGGGATTGCCACAATTAGTCAATCTAGACAACATGATCTGTAAAGAATGTCAGTTGGGTGAGTTAACTAGTTCTGATTTCCAAAGAAAGCCTTTTTCATCTAAGGGCATACTTGATTTGGTGTATACTAATATTTGTGGGCTTATAAGGTAGAGAAGTTATCAAGGTGATAGATATTTATATTGTTTACCGATGACTATTCTAGAATGATGTGGCTAACTTTCTTGAAGGAGATAGATGCATCCCAAAAATTCAAAGCATTCAAGACACTAGTTGAGAAGGAATCATATAATAATTTGAAGTGTGTCAGGTATGCTAGAGGAGATGAGTTTACTTCTATAGAATCTGTTAAGTATTGTGAAGATAATGGAATCAGGAGACAAATGCCTCCACTAAGGAATCCACAACAAAATGGTGTTGCGGGGAGGAAGAAAAAAACTATAGTGGATGTTGTAAGGACAATGTTGATTCAAGGTGATGTACTAAAAATATATTGGAAAGAAGCAATCATTACTTCTATTTACACACTGAACCGGGTGCAAGTAAAGAAATGAACCAATAAGATACCTTATGAGCTATGGTATTTTCACTCACCTAGCATTAAATATTTTAAAGTCTTCGACAATAGATGATACATTAAGAGGGATAATTACATAGGTAAGTTTGATCTAAAATGTGATGAAGGTATTTTCTTGATTTCTTCTACTAAACTTAAAGCATATAAGTGTTTCAATAAGAGAACTAACAAAATGATTGAGAGTGAAAATGTAAAGGTAAATGAATAGCCTAATAAATATGGTGATTCAAGCAAGAAAGTTACAGAGGATGATTGGGAGATTGTGTATATAAAACCAGAACTGGATGAACCGTCAGAACAAAACAATGTGGAAGTGGTGATTTAACTGGTGGAAGAAGAAGAAGCTCTTAGACTTGAACCAGTGATGCCTAGGTATGTGAAGATGAATCACTTGTCTGATCAAATTATAGGTGATAAGAATGCAAGTGTTCTAACTACAAGAAATCTCAAAGAAATTATTTATTTGATTTATGTTAGAGTAAAGTATTAATTATATTAATTAACTTTACTCCCTTCTTAAGATGTCAACACTTTTACTTTTAGTTGTTTATATTTAAACACACATGCACTAGTTGATTCAAACTTATGCACTAGTTATTTTAAATATAAACTTGCATGCATTAGTCTTGTAATAATTTAACTAATTATTACATGCACTAGGGTTTGCCTTTCAAAGATTTTGATCTCCTTTAGTAGGATGATCCATTGTACATTTAATTCATTCATTAATTGAGGTTATTTTCTTCTTCATATTTTTGAGTCAAACCCTTGCCCTCTTCTTGTCTCTACTTCCTTGTAACAAGTTTTTGTATGCAGGTGATCTTCAAATTTTGTGGATTTGTATTGCTCAAATCCTACATGGTATTAGAGCCTAATCTGCTACAACTTGTTCGTGTTTGAAGGATTCAGATATTAGAAAATCATTTGTTTTAGATTAGGGCTTTTTTTTTATTTTTTATTGAAATTAGTGGGTCTCTAAATTTTGGTGTACTATGAGCTCAAACGGACCTCACCGTTGAGATCGCAACACTGGAAAACCCTTATTTTGATATAAAACGCATCACATTCGGAGAACTTTGCATTTTGGGGCATTTTTTTGGTACCAAAAACTTAGCACGCTTCCCAATGTAGAATTTGCACGAGTTGGCACACTTCCTGATGTAGAATTTTCTATTTTGGCACACAAATTGAACAAAAATTTTACTGCCAGCATGCAAATCAAGACCAAAAAATTGGCAAGCAAATCAAGGCAAAAATCTAAATGGCCTAACATGGATCCCAAGGCACGCATGCGATTTTGCAAATAAAAAATAAAAAAATTTCATTTTGGTCGGCGATGGCCATTTGGCCGTCAAATTTAAGCCATGCAAATGCAGTTTTAGCCCCTGGTCATATGGCGACCAGGGGCCCTGAATTTTAGCCCTACGAGGCTTGCATGTTGTGATGCCCATTTGGCTGTCAATTTTAAGCCCGTGAAGTGCTGACATTAGCACATTTAGACGCCAATTTGGGCCCTCCAGAGCACTAAGTGGTTTTTTGCTCATAACTTGAGCATATGGTGTCAAAATCAGGCAAACAAGATATCATTGGAAAGCTGGTTCTGAGCTCTATCCGAATCTGGAGGTTTGAATTTCTGATTTTTTTAATGGTGTTTTTTACTGTCATAGTCAGATGTTTAATTTTGCACTCCGAAAGCTCTATATTGCGCAT
Organism: Chamaecyparis obtusa; assembly: GCA_027943335.1. Lineage (NCBI taxonomy): Eukaryota > Viridiplantae > Streptophyta > Pinopsida > Cupressales > Cupressaceae > Chamaecyparis > Chamaecyparis obtusa. The sequence goes on from BSBK01003875.1 coordinate 693,528, forward strand.
TCGGATTCCATTTTGGGAAAGCGAGATATCATTGGAAAACTTGTTCTGAGAGCTTTCTAGTTATGTGAGTCATTTTTCCAGATTCTGCTCTAGGTATATTTTATTCAATTTTTTGCATTTATGCACTTTGGTGGATATCTTGGATGTTACAGGTGCTGGGATCTCTTCCCTTTAGGGGATGACTCTTCTTAGGTTGTTCTTTTGTTTTAGCAACCTTCGCTCTTTTTTTAGCAGTGTATACTTCACTTTTGTAGCATTATTTTATGCACACGCACTAAGATAAAGTGTCATTCTATTGCATGTATGAGATCTTGCACATGTTCATGCTCTTTGTACTCGCACTCCATTATAAAGTGCTAGGGGGTTTGATGTTTGCCTTCATTTTCCATCTTCTTTTGTCATGTGAGTGTTCCTCCAATGACATTAGCATCAGGTATCTCTATATGTGTTTGTACTCTCTTTGCACATTCAATGTTTTAGATTCTTCTTCATCATGCAATTCATATTGGATGATCTTTTCAGTGTACCTGTCATTACTCCCTTGTCAATAATATGGGGGGGGGGGGGGGGGAGGGGGGTTCTACTGATCATTCTTCTACTTCCTTGGATTGATAGTGTGAGCTATGTATTCAGTATTTTTTCATATGTACTAGGCGGATGTAGTGGCTAGGTACCTATGCATTTCACTGAGATGGATCATTTACCATATAGACACTCTTTCTTTCCTATTTTTAGAGGCACTCTTCCATCTTTGATTGATCAGCTCTTCAAGCTTTGGTGTTTTATACCATCTATATTTTTGAGTTTAGTTGTTTGCCTTTGTTTGCCTCCTAATTCGAGTAGTGTCATTTGAGGGCACTCATACAGATTACAGTCTTCTCTACCTGGTCATGCTCTATTTCAGTGGAGGATCTTCGGATCAGCAGTTACTTCTTGACAGAGTTTGCATCTTCTTGCTTCAGTGATGTTCTACATGTTCATTCTTGTTCCTATTTTTTGGAACATCTCTAGTTTTGGAGGCTTTTTTAGTCCTTTAGACTAGCCTTTGTCTCTTTTTGGAGTAGAGTTTTTCCCATGCGATTTTCTCTATTTCTCTGCTTTATAGAAACTCTCTTTTGTACTTGGGTACCTCATTAGGCCATGTTTTCAGGACCCATTTTATGCTTTTAGCACAGTAGTTTCCTTTGATTTCATCTTGCATTATTTGTAGCTGTATTGTTGCTCATCTTAAGGGGGGTGTTAGAGTAAAGTATTAATTATATTAATTAACTTTACTCCATTCTTAAGATGTCAACACTTTTATTTTTAGTTGTTTATATTTAAACACACATGCACTAGTTGATTCAAACTTATGCACTAGTTGTTTTAAATATAAACTTGCATGCATTAGTCTTGTAATAATTTAACTAATTATTACATGCACTAGGGTTTTCCTTTCAAAGCTTTCGATATCCTTTATTAGGATGATCCATTGTACATTTAATTCATTCATTAATTGAGGATATTTTCTTCTTTATATTTTTGAGTCAAACCCTTGCCCTCTTCTTGTCTCTACTTCCTTGTAATAGGTTTTTGTATGCAGGTGATCTTCAGGTTTTGTGGATTTGTATTGCTCAAATCCTACAATTTCAAAGTATGAGCCTAAGACAGTGACTAAATCGATCAAGGATGAAGATTGGGTAAAAGCTATGGAGGAAGAACTTGATCAAATTAAGAAAAATGATTCATGGATACTTGTTCCCAGACCCACAGATGAAAATGTGATTGGTATCAAATAGATTTTTTTGAACAAATTGAATGAATATGGTGATGTGATCAGAAATAAGGAAAGACTTGTATGTAAGGGTTGCGCACTAGAAGGACTAGATTGGAGAGACTTTTTCTCCAGTGGAAAGAATTCTACTTGGTTATGTTGCTTGTAAAATGTTCAAAGTTTTTCAAATGGATGTTAAGTCAACTTTCTTAAATGGAATTCTTGAATAAGTCTACATAGAACAACCTGATGATTTTGCATTGAAAGAGGACAAGGACATGGTATGAAAGTTATAAAAGGCACTATATAGACTAAAACAAGTACAAAGGGAATGGTATGAAAGATTAAATTCTTAACTTATTCATATTGGTCTTAATAGATCAAGTGACGATAGTAATGTTTACCTAAAAGTTGAAGTTGAAGGAGATAAGTTGTTGATAGCTGAAGTGTTTGTTGATGATACAATCTTTAGAGGAAATGATTAGATGAGTTTGACATTTAATGAAGAGATGAAGGAGTTTAAAATGTCAATAATTAGGGAGATCAAATTCTTTATTGGATTACAAGTTTCACAACTAAAGAATGGCATATATATCAGTCAATCCAAATATGTGAAATAAGTACTCAAGACTTTTGGTATGGATGAATCCAAACCAGTTGGAAACCCCATGGTAATAGGATGTAAATTTTATAAGGATGATGAATTTGATGCATTGGATACTACTTTGTATAGGTCTACGATTAATAAGTTGTAGTATGTTATTCATAGAAGGCTAGATATTTCTCAAGCGATTGGAATAGTGGAAAGATTTCAAGCAAATCCCAAAGAATCTCATATGGTTGCAATAAAAAGGATATTCAAGTATTTGAAAGGGATGGTTGAATATGGCTTGTGGTATGCTCATGATAGTGATTTCTCTTTGAGTGTGTTTACTGATGCAAATTGGGAAAGAAAAGTTGATGATAGAAAGAGCATAAATGGTGGTGAATTATTTCTAGGTAAAAGGCTTATATCTTGGGCAAGCAAGAGGTAGAATTGTATATTATAATCTACCACAGAAGCATAGTATGTAGAAGTAGCTATAAACTATACACAAATTGCATGGATGAAGCAAATTATTGAAGGTATCAAAGAAAAGGTGAATAAACTTGTAACATTTTTGTGACAATACAAGTGCAATAAATATTCAAGAATTTGATAAAGAATTCCAAGACTAAGTACATTGTAATTAAGTATCAATTTTTGAGAGAGAAAGTGCTGGAGGAGGTGAAGTTGGAATATCTACCAGGGTGGTCCCACAATAGTGTGTCCCACTTTTTGGCCAACTTTGACACTGAGATGAATATTCAGAAAAAAAACTTCACTTTCGAACACCTATTGCCGCAAAACTATTAGGAATTTGAAGATGTTGTAAACTAGAGTCTTTTATCATTTTCTTTCTAGTTTCTAAATACATTTTTAAAATAAAATTAAAATTGATTTGAATCATTTTTCTTTCTCCTTCAAAACGTGGTTTGTGTGAAAAATCAACATTTTTAAGGAGTGACTGTCACTTGGATTTGTTGGATATTGCTAATGCATTGGGGAGATTGTTGGATATTTCTAATACATTTAATATGTTTAATCACTACATTAAGGATTTTTGGAATTACTACTGTTGTCATTTTATTTTTGCCACTGATGTCAACATATGTTTCTATGAAGAGAGAAGACTAGTTACTACAGTGTATGGACACCATACAGATGTTTCAAAATGTGCAAACATGGTTGTGTGTAATGGAAGGTGTTTTGATCTTATATCTAAGATCGCATGATGTAATATTTCATATTGGTTGAGTTACAGAAGATTTAGTGAAGACTGGTTATTGGACTATGATAGTGGAAGTTGACAAAGTCTCTGAGTTTTGAGTATATCTTACAAGCGATGTGGATCTAGTGTATGAGAGCTTAAGGGATGTCAGTTAACACCTTGAGGAATGTTCGTTGATCTTAGAAAGTCATGGGATGCATGATGATGTCAATTGTGGTGTGTGTTCTGGAGGAGACCTATCTGGGGCCGAATTTAGAAATGAAGCATGTATTATGAATGGCAAGCATAAATTACGGATGTCAGACCTCAATTTTTGAAATATAATTATTGTATACTTGTTATAGATACCATGTGTATCTTAGAAAATATTTATGTAATTATTTGTATTTTAGGAAAGCCTAATTGGCCGACCTGGTTATTTATTTTGTAATAGGGTATATATGTAAGATCTTTTCTTTTGAAAAGATATGGTAGAATGAATGTGATGTAAAAGAGGATTGTGGAAGTTGTGAGCTTGTGTTTTCTGGATGTAGAGAAGAGAATAACTTATATACTTCATTGGAACTGATCAAGAAAAGATAGTTGCTATCAAACAGTTCAAGGATTGTGTATCTCCTTACATACACTTGTATTGCGAATAGTGAGTTCTGAAGGTGGACATAACCTTCTTTGGACAGTGAGTCTGGGAAGTGGGCCCACTTATTTTCTTGACTCCTAACAAGGTATGTCATCTAACAAGGAATATGTACTATAATGATTCAATTAGCTCCTAACAGGGCTAATCTTCTAACAAGGATACTATACTCTTAGTACATCATTAGTGGGTATTAATTTCCACTGGGGTTTTACCTTTAATAGGTTTCCTCAACAACAAAATATTGTGTCATTGTGTTGGAATTAATTGTGTTATAATTCTATTTGGTTTTGTTGCTATTCAAAGTTTAAAGTTTAATAATTTTTCATACAACTTATTCATGATTCACCCCCCCTCTTAGTTGTATTTGTGTATTGTTATTCATAACAATTGGTATCAGAGCTACTGGTCCTTAGAGAGAAAGCTTAATAGCTTAAGGTGATCTTGGAGATGAAATTCTATAGGAAGGATAGTCCAAAATTTGATGATGAAAACTTTGACAGTTGGAAGAACAAAATGAGAACCCATTTGCTATGTTTGGGTATTGACTACTGGATGATTACAAAGAATGAGGTAACCATGAAGGTTGAGGATGAATTGGATGAAGTAAAAGAAGAAATTTTCATATAACATGGTCGCAAGGGAAGTACTGATAAACGCACTCTCTAAAAGAGAATTTAATGAAGTAAAAGATCTGGATTCAACACACAAAATTTGGGTAAGATTAGAAGAATTGTATGAAGGAGATAAGTTTACTAAGTAAGAAAAATTACAAAACTGGAAAACAAGGATGGAGAAGTTACAAATGAAAGATGATAAAAACATTAGGGCTTATGTACAAAGAGTTACAGAGGTTGTGATTGGAATAAAAAATTTTGTAGGCACTTATAAAGAGGAAGAAGTCATTGTGAAGATCCTTAGATCATTGAAACCTATTTACAAGACCAAATTTTAGGCTATAGAAGAGATTATACCTTTGACTGCAAACTTTAGCAGAGAAATATTGATTGCAAAGCTAACTACCTTTCAAGTTGCAGAACTGGGAGATACTTTACCTAAAGTTGAAATAGCATTCAAGGAATCTACACACAAGAAGACAATATATGGAATTGTGAGCTCCAACAGTAGTAATATAAAGGAAGAGCTTGGTGAGTATGTTGATGAATAGGAACAAATACAAGAAGAAGAAAGAAAGCTAGATGAACTTGTTTCCTTGATCACTAGAAAAGAAAAGAGAGGTAAGGGTAAATTTGAAGGAAAGTTACCTTTGAAATGTTTTTCATGCAATAAGATAGGTCACTTGTTATCTAGATGTCCTACAAGATTTCCTAAGCACAAACCCAAATTTTTCAAGCCTAAGTATTCAAAGATAAAGGAATGTTATTATGATAGTGAAGGTATTTCTTATGATGATAATTGTGATTATAAGGAGATTGGATTTATTGCTATTAAAGATAAAAAACCATTACATGCAGAAAAAGCCTTAGTATCACATATTGACAAGAAATTTGAATGGTTTATAGATAGTGGTTGCTCACATCATATGACTAGAGATAAAAACAAGTTTCTTAAACTAAATAAGTATGATGGCAGTGTTGTAAGATTTAGAGACAATATTCCTAAACCTATTGTAGGAGTAGGATCTATTTCTTTAGATGGAAGGACTAATACTGACAATGTAATGCTTGTTGAGTGTTGGACAACTGATGGATAAGGGATATCAATTGAAGTTCATTGATGGGAAACATTTTTTCAAAAGTAAGACAGGAAACTTGATTGCATCTGGTACTAAAACCAGAGGTAATGTATTTTAAGTTAAACACATCTGAAGCTTCTTGTTTTGTTGCAAAGATAGATGACAGTTGGTTATGTCACAAAAGGTTTTGTCATGTCAATTTTGATAATATTATGAATGAAAGCTTGACTAATGCAGTGAGAGATCTACCTAAAATTGTGAAACCATCTAACACTGTGTAGAGAGTGTGTTATGGGAAAGCAAACTAGAAGCAATTATAAAAGTAAGTCTTATACAACAAAAGGAAAGTTGGATCTAATACATATAGACTTATGTGGACCTACAAGGACAAGATCATACTATGGTGAAAGGTACTTTATATTTTTCTTTTTATGACTTTTCTAGAATGATGTGGATCACTTACTTGAAAGAGAAATCAGAATCATTTGACAAATTCAAGTTGTTCAAAGAAAAAGTAGAAAATGAATCAGGCTTAAAGATAAAATGTTTGAGAAGAGACAGAGGTGGAGAGTGTTAGATAACTGAGAGGGGGGGTGAATCAATTAAATCATTTATCCTACAGTCCCAAGCTCTCAAATGCACTTTTCAAAACTTATTCAATAATTCAAACAAAATGTCTATCTTTCTATTCATTTACCGAATACCAAAAATTATCCAAACTATGATTATTGATTAATCAATTATGCAGTATGTGAAGTATGAAAGAAAAACAATCATAAAAAATAACACATACCACAATGATTTAACATGGAAACCTTGCTCAAGGAAAAACCACTTGGGACCAGTAACCCAAAATATTTCACTCTTCTGAAGTGAGCTCAGTAAAGAGCCAACCCTGTTAAAGGTTACAATGCACACTGTTAGGTGTGACCTAGTTAGATGATTTATCACTAATAGTTAAATTTTGACCAGCATTCACTATGGGGTCAATAAGATAACAATTAGCATTCCTTGAATGTCATATGGAAATACAAAAGATTGTTAAGTTCACTCGGTTAAGAGATTTGAATGTAACAATGGTTAAACTGATACAGTACTGATCTGATTCAAATACAACTCAATTGCAAATATTCATATGCATGCTAATCTCATAAAAATCATCTGATCAATAATCAATTGATTTCCTCATATTTCCCCAACTTACTTCACTCGGTGTATAGTTCTCTAACACCCGATTATGCCTATGGCTCGGTTCTGTCTATGATCAGGAATGCATGAAAAATGTCTTCACACAAAATCTTTTGCAGTCTCTATTCATCCGACATGTTTCAACAATGAAACTCATGTCTCTTCAATAGAAAAGTAAACTATTTTCATATTTGCCATCGGATTTTGCCTCTTAATCTCTTTCATCCATTTTTCCACTTGAACTTTTGTGGTAGATGTGTTAATAACAGGTTTCAATCTCTTCCCTTAGATCATCTCTGAATTTTGTCCATCATGGATCTTATAACAAACTTCATCTGTTACCTTGAAATCATAACAAGCTCATCAATTTCAGTCAATTGTTCTAGCATTTAATGTTTTCATCCATACTTAGTTAATATTGAATGCGTCAATGATAACTAACTTGATTATTATTGTCACTCAGTATACACAAGACTAACTTGGTGTATACAGAAATCTTCAATTACTGACCATATTAACTTGTTCAATTCTGATCTCTTCTTCATAATAGAATAATGAAACATGCTCAAGTCAACAATATAATGTCATAAAAACATCAATAAGTTACCCAATGTATACCTTATCCTTATCTATCATATCCATCTTTTCCTTATGTAGATACCTCATTTCTTCACCATTTCTTTCTTCTACAGATGTTCAAATGTTTGTAACCATCATGATAAGTATAGTCAAAACTAGTTGACATCAATGACAACATATTGACTGATTTAATCATCTTACATATCACTTTAATAGCTTGGTGATCTCTAATTACTGTTCCTTCAGTTCATCAAGATATTAAATCAGTTGTAGGTCATCAATCTCTCCCTTTGGCATTGATGGCAACACAAACAATATGAAATATGCCATACATACCAAACATGTGTTCTACAACTATATAGGTAAATATTGTAGCTCAGTAAGTTCTCCCTAGCTTGATATTTAATATGTTTAATCACTACAAATAACATTCCATACAGACTCTCCCTGTGGATAATTTGATCTTCTTCAGTTCTCTGATTCTTTCTCCAATTCTCTTTCCCACTAGATAGATATTGAAATATTTTTTCCCTTCTCATGTTCTCATCAAAAAATATTTCATAGAAATCTCTCTCCCTTTCACAACAATGCCAAAGAAAATAAATAACTCTACCACAGCCAATTAGTTCTTTGTTGTTTAGTCCAGATCAAGTACCTTCATGTACTAATTTACAATTCTCTGTTCCAGCTTCTACAATCTTTCACAACCTTTAAGGCATGAAAAATCAGGAGGATCCAATTAAGGATAGTCCAAACTTGTAGCCAAACACCAACAATGTGGAATAACATAATAATAAAATATTTCAACTGAATTTTCATTAACATGCACGGCTGTAAGGCCTTCCGGGTTAGGGCCAAATACAATCAAAAAGTATTTCTACAATCTCCTAGGTAGTCCATCTCTGACAACAATCAAAAACTAATGGAAACACTAAGGTAGATCTAAACTTGAGCTCGCAAGCCTCCAAGCAATCTCCTTGTCTCCAAGCATGCAAACCACTAGCTCTGCTATTACAACTATCAGATAAACAATCTAATCTTCAAGATCTTGTAGGATCCAAATGCTATCCTTCTATCTGCTACTTTCTCCAAATTTGTCTTCTCCCTAAACATCTACCCAAACACCCCTTAAATACATTTTCTCAACCACAAGTCAGCTAAAAGAAATAATTAACTCCTAAGCCAAGTCAGCTTCTACTACAAACAAATATTAAATGTAACAATAGTCGGCTCTCAAATAGCCTTACAAATAATTAATTCTCTATGTTGGCATCTAGATCCACATAGGAGAATACAAAAAAAGCTACAAATAATAAATACACTAAGTCAGCCAACCAACTCTTCAAGAACTCTAGCTAGTAAACCAGAACTACCAAGCACCAGAGAAATAACCGAGCACCAGTGAAACAACCGAGCATGCCAAGCATCACAAAGAAAGCACATCAACTGAGAACTACAGGCATCACCGAGTACAAGCTCCACCGAGTGCCAGAGGTTTCACCGAGTTCCTTCAGTGACCAAGGTCCTTCAATGAATGAGATTGTCAGTCAAAGCTGCAACCAAGTAACACAACCATTTCAACACACCACCATGTAGATTTGCTGAGTACCGTAGAATGGCCCTGCATCAGACACCCCAAGTTTGAAAAGATGTTCTCATAGGTTGGAAGAACATCTTTCAGGATTCAACATATAAACCCAAACTACTTCTTCACATACAAGCCCTTCAAATCTTCACCTTACAAACTCTTCAACTTCTACTTCCTCTATCTTTTCAAATCTTTTCTTGATAACACATAGGCTTGTTCTCCATACTAATCAATCCTTTGAGAATTATTCAACTCATCTCAGCTACCAAAGCTTAGGTTTCTCCTACCGAGTGTTGTGTCCAACAAAGTCATCAGGGAAAGATTCATGTTATTCTTCTCAACAATAAACACATTCTTGACACAATCATACTTCCAAGGTCTACTGAGAAATATGTGACAACTATTCATCTCCACAATATCACACAACACTTGATCCTTATATTGGCCAATCAAAAATCAACAAGGCACTGCTCCTTTACTTCTAGAGCATGAACATCTTGCAACTAGCCAATCCTATAAGGATAAGGATATCTCATTCTCTTCAAACCAAATTTATGATCCATATCCTCAGCTACAAGGTTATCAATACTATCACTGTCCACAATTACATCACAAAGTTTACCTTGATACTTGCACTAAGTTCTGAAAAAATTACTCCTCTGACAAAGTTCCTCCTTTGCACCGAGCAATGTTCTCTGAACCAACAAGTTCTCAGATTCAAGCTCATTTTGAATGTTCACCATAGTGGTCCTTCGATCACTATACTTATTCTGTGTACACTCAAAAGATTTATGTCTGCTTAAAGATAACCCTTAAAGATAACCCTGCCTATCTTCTTCTTCGGCTCCATAGGTTTCAGCTCATCTTCAACAGTTAGTTTATCCTTCACCAAGTGATCAATCTTCACCTTCCCTCGGGAATTACCATGTTGTCTCCTCTTTAACTTATCTTTTGCCTTCGGGGCATATTGATAAGCATCTTCAACTGAATCAATCTCCAGCATACCAATCTCATCCTGAATATTCAATCTCAAACCATTCACATACCAAGCTACTTTTTCTTTACCAAGTTCTCTATGTCCAAACCGAATAGTAAACTTATAGAACTCCTCGGTATAGTCCTCCATAGTCAAATTTTTTTTCTTCAGATTCTATAACTTCTTAAACAAGTCAAGCTCATAGTCAGCAGGTATGAACTTAGCTTTCAATTTAGTCAACATCAACCTCCATCAATTGATCTTCATTTCACCTTCATCATCTCTATCCCTTTGTAATTCTTTCCACCAAAGAGAAACATGTCCTTTCAACTTAGTTTGTGCCAATCTTACTCTAAGAGGATCTTCAATTTCTTCAAGCTCAGATAAGTCTTCTAATTCACCAATCCAATCAATCAAATCCTCAGGTCTCAAAGTACCAAAGAAAGTAGAAACTTCCATTCGGTAACTATTACTTAACCGAGCTCTAGATCTATGCAACTAACTAGTTCTATCTTCACCAGATCTATCTCTCTGATCATCTCTACTAGATCCAACAACTTCAAATTCTTCAGTAGCTTCCTCATAACCATCATCAATACCAAGATTCCTTGACATACTAGTAATAGCTCTCATGACCTTAGCGATCATGTCATTCTTCATCAATTCCATCTCAAATCTTACATCAACTTTAACTTTCTCTATAATCTTTGATTCCACAACATCATAGAGATTTGCAATCACTTTAGGGTCCAATCTTCTCCAAGGCATCCTTCAATATCTTCAAAAATCCAAAGCAATAAATCACCAACCAATTTCCTAGTGCAAACAACCTCAACTCGGAGATCGGTTTACACACTCAAGAACTTCAAGCTCTGATACCATCTGACGCAGGACAAATCAGGAGGATCCAATTAAGGACAGTCCAAAATTACATCCAAACACCAACAATGTGGAATAACAAAACAATATAATGTTTCAACTAAATTTTCATTAACATGCTCAACTATAAGACCTTCTGGGTTACGGCCAAATACAATCACAAAGTATTTCTTCAATCTCCTAGCTAGTCCAGCTCTGACAACAATCAAAAACTAATGGAAACACTAAGGCAGATCTAAACTTGAGCTTGAAAGTCTCCAAGAATTCTCCTTGTCTCCATGCATGCAAACCACTAGCACTGCTATTACAACTATCAGATAAACAATCTAATCTTCAAGATCTCGCAGGATCCAAATGCTATCCTTCTATCTAGTAATTTCCCCAAATTTGTCTTCTCCTTAAACATCTACCCAAACACCCCTTAAATATATTTCCTCAACCAAAAGTCAGATGGAGGAAATAATTAACTCCTAAGCCAAGTCAGCTTCTACTACAAACAAATATTAAATGCAAAAATAGTCAGCTCTCAAATAGCCTTACAAAAAATTATTTCTCTATGTCAGCCTCTAGATCCACATAGGAGAATACAACATAAGATACCAACAATAAATACACTAAGTCATCCAACCAACTCTTCAAGAACTCCAGTCGGTAAACCACAACTACTAAGCACCAGAGAAACAACCAAGCACCAGTGAAACAACTAGGCATGCCAAGCATTGCAAAGAAAGCACGTCGATTGAGCACCACAGGTTGTTATCTCTATTGAGCATTAAAGGTTGTCATTAGTATCAAAGGCCATCAATGATATCAGTAGGCTACTTAAACTAAGCTAGTCAGTAAAAACAAGCTTCACAAGGTAGTCGGTTTACTCTATACACCGAGCACTTAACAGTTTTACTGAGCATTAGACACCGACACCGAGTGGTAGTAAACACCGAGCATCAGTATATTCACTAAGCAATTTATACATTGTTTACCGAGGATCACAGGAAATGGCATAGTAATCAGGAATGGCACATTCTTTTATGAAAACGGTTACAACATATCAGAAAACATTTTACCAAGATCGAGGACAATTTAATGTTAAGATATTAATTGAATGTAATGAAGATCTTTTGTAATAGTTTGATCTAGATTATTTTTGTACACCGTAGATCTTAGCGTTTTTGTCTAAGATTTGTAAACCTAATTTTGTTAAGCAACATAAAGTAGTATGCTATATAATTATATGTTTGCATCATTATTGATGAAAACTGATGTATGAGCGAAGAAGCACTTGAAGCTTTAGCCAACCTTCAAGATTATCAGTTGCCAGACATAGAAAATAATTTATCAAGGAATTCAGATTAAGCAGAATTAGAGTAGGCTAACCGAGCAGTTCAGAGCAGAGATTCATCACAGTGAAGGTGATATTTTATCAGTACTTTATTGATCTATATCAGACAATTAAGTTGTCATTAATAGATAATCGCCTATTGATTTCTAAAAATTGTAATAGAGTTTTGTAAAATCTCTTGACAGAGTAGACTTGACAGTCTTTTGTAAATCTCTTAACTAAGTGCACACTTCATTAGTGTTGTTAAAATCCTATAACTAGGTAGATCTAGTTGATCTGATATGTTACTCCTAACAGGGTAAGATCACCAGAAGTGATCAAAACTTGTAGCCCTAATAGGCAAACCTTTTCTATCTACAGTAGTGAAGAATTTGTGGGTGTCATCCCCACCATAGTTTTTACCTTCTAAAAAGGGTTTTTAGGTTACCAAAATACTTGTGTTATGGATTGATATATTATTGATTTCATGTTATTTACTTTCACAAGTTGAATGAATGAATGATACATGCATTAGATTCAAGTTATTTTGCAAGGTTACTACTGTTTACTATTATAGATCTGAAAGGTTTACAAGTTAAAGTTTTTGTGGGCACTGATTCACCCCTCCCCTCTCAGTACACTATCTCTTCTAATTCTAAAAATTGGTATCAGAGCGCAGTTCTCATATTGGATAGTTTAACCACTAAAGGGTAAAGATCTAAGTCATGGAGAGATATAAGTTAGATAAAACTATTGAGAATCAGAAGATTTAGATGTAGATGTTTGTTGAACAGTTTAAGCAAGCTAAGGAAGGATTGAAGAAACTATTGGTTGAAAGGAAGAACCTAGCTATTCTACAAAATGAGATAAGTTATCATGAAGAACCTATTGATGATATATTTGATCATATCGGATCTAGTTCAGGGAGTATTTTTGATGGATTTGAAAGCATGATCTCTAATTTTTCTGAAAAGAACCAACATTTAACCGAACAAGTAAAAGTACTGCAAATCGGTCAATAATCTTAGATGGTGAGAATGGTGGAAATAATGAATAATGCTAGATAGGCTGAACAAGAAATAAATCTAGCTATTGAAGACCGAAGATAGACAACTAAACAACTACAAGCTAAAGAGAATGAGATACAAAGACTCACCGACCAAAAATTTCAAATATCTAATCAGATGATAGTTGTGAATCAAGAAGTCAATTGAGTGAATGGAGAATTTTCTAGAAGACTTGAAGATGTTGTAGTACTCAAAGAAGAAAATCAGAAGATGAGGAATGGAGTAAAAATCCAACAGCAACATAATGAAATGATGAAACTAGCTAAAGATAACTCTAAGAAGATTAATGATTTCCTAGTCAATCAAAGAAGATTTGGGAGTAAAGCTGGATTAGGCTATACCGGTGAAGGAGAGTCATCTCAACAAGATGAACATGGCAATAACAATCAAAGTCAAAGACCTAAAGTGTTGACATGTTACCACTATGGCAAACCAGGACATACTTCTAATGTTTGTAGAAGCAAAGCACAAGGTAAACCTCCTATTACTCCTAAGTTTGATGGATATTGTTACTATTGTGGAAAATATGGTCATCAAGCTTATGAATGTAGAGCTAAATAGAATGCTAACAATACTACTATGGAGAAGATATGCTATACTTGTAATAAACATGGATACACTGCATGAGAGTGTAAAGCTAAATTGAAGCAAGTATGGACACCTAAGAAGAAGACACAGCACAAGCCGTATCAACCGAAGAAACAAGGTAACTCTTATATTTGGGATTATAACACATGGGCTAACTATGTTGCATGTGGTAGATATGGGCACATAGTAGAAAACTATAACATAAAAAGATAGGCTGGACAATCAAGAAGTTGGACAAGCACTGGACTGGCATGTTTGCATTGTCATAAAGTTGGTCATTTAAGCAAGGACTATAGAGACCAAGCACTAGAGGAAAATCATGTATTTGAGAGTGGAAAAACTATAGCAAATATCATGAGAATTAGGAATTCTATGTGGAAGAAGGCATCTAATGAGAATGCTGAGTCAAGTAATCTTGTCAGTGAAACCTCATCCACTAGATTTGGGTGACATCGGTACCTCCACTTAAGATGATATCGGTATGTATGGGACTGATATTTCAATTGAGCATATTTTACATATAGTTCCTTATATTTGATGAGAAAATACCAAATCTGCATGAATTAAGATGCATTGTGGTTTATATGTAATGAGTTGATAAAGTCACATAGTCGGTAAAAGTTAGACTGAGTGTTGGTTATCCGTCGGTAATCACTATTCAAGGTTAACTGAGCATACGCTTCAACCGAGCAAAGGAATCTAGTGTTAACCAAGCTAATGAAAAGTTGGTAGTAGTCACTGAGATGACAGTTGTCATAAACCAAAAAGTAGGTCAAGCATTTATTGCATAAAGTTTTTGAGCAGGAATGTAAAAAATCTATAAATACATGGGAGACAGAGTTCATTCTCTCACATTGCATTATCAAAGAGTAGAAATTTCAAAGAGCGTGTTCAAGCACAAAATCTTTCAAAGTCATTCAAGCCGTTGCAGATCAAACCGAGCATATTCTTCAATACATTTTGAGTAAGTTAAAACCTTACCGAGTACTTTTTCGTAACTTACCAAAAACCTAGTTTGTTGAAATGGCATCTACTATGAGTTCCTCTAAGGTTGTGGAAGAAGAGGTAATTTAATTGTGTCAACAAGTTACAAGGAACCCCATTATAAGTTACACCTGGAAGTTGCAAGCAAAATGGATTCAGCGGGCACTTTTTCAAGCATCCCACCTAGGGTTTTGTTGACGGAAGATATAAGGTCATATATTCATTGTAAAATTGGTGAAATTGGAGATTTTGATATGTATGTAGCATTTCAGGCACTTTGTGATAATGAAATCAAACTGAAACTAGAGCACAAAATTGTTGAAACTCTTGGACTCACCAATGCCCTAAATTTCCTAAAGAATTTCAAGAATGAATGGATTAGGGTTGTATTAATTCATTTTCATGATGGCATATTTTGGTTAGAGAAGCCAATCCAAGTTACTAAGAGAATGATTAGCAGGGTTACTAGTTACCCGACTATTGAAAAGGTTAAAGCATTTCAAAGCACTGTACGAGCTAAAGTAGAAAGAAATACTAGAGCAACATGGGACAGTAGAGCATTAAAGATTGCATGCATTGTGGATCCCGAGGTAAAGTTCACGGCACATGTTATTGGTTACAAAATCTTTCAGTCGAGTAGGGCAAATAGTGTACCATGTAGTGCAGTAGACATGGCTTACAAATTGATAAATAAGGGTCATCAGATAGACCTCATCGAGCTACGACTGGGATAGGTAGAAGAAAATATGAAAACAATCAAGACTCAGAAGACCAACACCTGTAAGTTTGGTTCACTACTTGTGTGTCTATTTTTCTATCTCCAAAAATTCTTTCCCTCCATCAGTCACACTAATTGGATAGATGAGAAACCGATTACCTCACAAATATTTGACATTATGAAAGGTTTAGGAGATAATGTAGAAAATATTTTGGATAGCTATTTTGAAGGATTCAAAGTTAAGATGAATGAGAGAAGTAGAATATCGAGTTCATTGGTCGAGAAATTTGAGATGGACATTTGTTTTCTAGTGAACACCTACCACACTTTGATTAAGGTAGTTGAACCAAGGATAAAGTGGCTAGCACCTATGGGCTACGAAATGGAACATGATTTCACTTTGAAATCTATTGAGGCATTGCTAGCATTACCAAAGGACATAAAGGCCGAAAGGTTTGGAACCTTTGAAGAAGCAAAGAGAAGAATTAAAATTGGACTTGTCATCGGTAAAATGACTAGGAAAGCAAAGAAAATGAATAAAGTTTTAACTGAGCATTTTGGAGATGTTTTTGACTCATTTGAGGAGTCATCGGTTGAGCCCCCAACTAAGGGTTAGTTGATGTTGGCTGAAAAACCTTATGACAATGAAGAAACCAAGTCTGAAAAAGAACAAGAATCTAAATCGGTTTCTCCCACTAAAGCTCCAAAGAAGAGGCAGTTACTAGTGCAGATAGGTGCATGCACAAGGTCATCCACTGTAGCTTCACCACCATAGAAGAAGGGAGCATTAAAGGAAACTAATCCTAGGGAAGCTACACTAACAAAGACATATGCTAAAAGAGGTTGGAAGGCTGTAGCTGAGCCACCAAAGAAAAGGAGAAAGTTAACAAGAAGTAAAGAAGATCTTGAGGATGAAAATGAAAATGACAACAATCAATTTTTGGTTGTCAGTAATAAAGAAAGATCAATTGATATGATTTTTGAGGATCTAATTGAGCATGGATATCTCACTGATTTGGAACTTAGCTAGTTTGACAAAATGTCAACCGAAGATCAGAACAAAATTGAGGAAGCAGTCATCTAGATGATGATTCACTTTAAACAAGCTCCATTAGAATTTGCATTGTCACTTCCTAAGGAATTAGATGACAAAATAAATTAGAAGTGGGCATATGCATTGGAAGCTGAGAAGAAAAGGTGAGAATAGATTCTATTTTTGGTAGCACCAAACATATCTCTTGAGGAGATCAAAGAGCTTATGGACACATATGTGAAGAGATTCAAAGTGAAACACCGAGCACTGTTAGTATTAGATGAGAATTTGGTAGAACTTGATGAGTCAACTCAACTCATCTAGACTTCAATTCTAGCTGTCAGAGAGCATAATGAGAAGATGGCATTTCAAAAGTTATCTAAGAAGAGACAAAATTCAAAAGGAAAAGGAATATTTATTGAGGAGAACACAACAAAGAAAATCAAAGAGTCAAAGGTATCAATTACCAAGGTGATTGACACTACAATTGCATAGGACATTAAGGATAGTTCACAAGATGCACCAGATCTAGCAGAGATCCAGGTGATGGAAATAAATAATAATGATGTACTCATTGAGGACATCACAAACGGTGATCCTGATGATAGGGATAATGATGAAGATGTGAATAATGCACCATACACTACATAGGATGAAGCACAAGTTACTGAATGTGCATTTCCATCTATACTGGGTGAGCTTCCTATACTTATAGAAACAGTTGAACTTTTGACAAAGGCTCAGACCCTGAGCAACCATAAGACACCACCAGGGAACAAAGCATTGAACCTCCTATAGAGACAAATAAACCTAAAGAGAAAGAGGTGCCAGTGGAAGAGACAAAGGCATTATAAGAGCCTAGAGCAACTGAGGCTACCCCATCCGACAAAACATCATAGGCTCAATCTCAGTCAACCGACACACAGGCTACCAAGGAGCAGAGAAAGGAAGAAAATGTGTCAACAGGGCAGAACACAGAAGGAAAGGCAATTGTTCTAGTTGATAAGAGTTCACCTCAGGAACCGGAGAAGAAGAAGAAGAAAAAGAAAGGTAAAGGGTCGGTCAATCTAGATGAAATTATTGTGATACCGAGTGTGACCCAAGGACCCTTAGCCCTGAAGAACTTAGAAAATATGGGGAGTTATGCACAAGGAAGGCAACATAGGAAAACTTAAGACAAGAGAGTAAGAGCAAAGAAATATTGGAAAATGTAAGGGATATCTTACAACAGGTGGTCCCCGAGATACATATAGATGAAGACACACTGATCATGGACCAACTTGCTACTCTTACTGAGAAGATCAATGCCCCAGATATTGAAGTTGACAAAATAATAGAGGAAAGGGAAGAATCTAAGATTCAAGATAAATTGGCAAAAAGAATCAGCCAAGAAGTGGCAATAAACAAGGTCAAGTTAGCTGAGGTAATAACTGAGATAGAATCTATAACTCAGTTTATTTTTCAATTCTTACTAAAGCTATGCACTATGGAAACCTTCACTACTAAGATCAGTGAAAAGATAAATGGTTTGAGAAATGAAATCATAGCCAGTGCAAATGTAGCTACAACTGAGCCACAACCTTTTTCAAAGCATATACTCAGAGTTCAAGAACTTAGGCGGTTGATAGCAGATCTCAAGAAGCAAGAAGAGAATATCAATGATCAGGTTACTAAGTTGTAGATAGAACTCCTACCATTCCTAAAAATTTTTGAGAAACACATTGTCAAAGCGGAAAAACTTGTTGTAACACCAGAAATCTCTGTGTTAGATAATATCTTTGACATGCATGCACAATTTGGTCTTGAGAACATTGCTCTCACCAACTTGAAAGAGGAATGGGAAAACCTCTTGGAGTCACTGAAGAAAACCCATGAACACATTTTTGACAAGCTATAAGTATACCATTTTTGCATTTGGCATTAATAGCAAAAAGGGAGAAATAATGTATATGCCAAATATGTTAGTTTTTTCTACGTATACTACACATTACCGGGAGCATGCACTGAGGGAGAGTATATAGAAATTCTGATAAGTACATGTATATGGTGGAGATATAAGTCTTTTTGAGAAAATTTTGTCTATATATATTCAAGTTTTGATACTAATGCCAAAGGGGGAGATTGTTATCTCTATTGAGTATTAAAGGTTGTCATTAGTATCAAAGGTAGTCAATGATATCAGTCGGTTACTTAAACTAAGCCAGTCGGTAAAAACAAGCTTTACAAGGCAGTTGGTTTACTCTATACACCAAGCACTTAACAGTTTTACCGAGCATTAGATACCGACACCGAGTGGCAGTAAACACCAAACATCAGTATATTCACCGAGTAGTTTATACAGTGTTTACCAAGGATCACAGGAAACATAATAGTAATCAAGAATGGCACATTCTTCTATGCAAATGGTTACAACAGATCAGAAAATGTTTTACCAAGATCGAGGACAATTTAATGTTAAGATATTCATTGAATGTAATGAAGATCTTTTGTAATAGTTTGATCTAGGTTATTTTTGTACACCGTAGATCTTAGGGTTTTTGTCTAAGATTTGTAAACCTAATTTTGTTAAGCGGCATAAAGTAGTATGCTATATAATTGTATGTTTGCGTCATTGTTGATGAAAACTAATGTATGAGTGAAGAAGCACTTGAAGCTTTAGCCAACCTTCAAGATTATCAGTTGACAGACATAGTAGAAAAGTTATCAAGGAACTCAGATTAAGCAGAATCAGAGTAGGCTAACCGAGCGGTTCAGAGCAGAGATTCATCACAGTGAAGGTGATATTTTATCAATACTTTATTGATCTATATTAGACAATTAAGTTTTCATTAGCAGATAGTCACCTATTTCTTTCTAACAGTTGTACTAGAGTTTTGTAAAATCTCTTAACAGAATAGACTTGACAGTCTTTTGTAAATCTCTTAACCGAGTGCACACTTCATTAGTGTTGTTAAAATCCTATAACTAGGTAGATCTTATTGATCTAATATGTTACTCCTAATAGGGTAAGATCACAAGAAGTGATCAAAACTTGTAGCCCTAATAGGAAAACCTTTTCTATCTATAGTAGTGAAGAATTTGTGGGTGTCATTCCCACCACATTTTTTACCTTCTAAAAAGGGTTTCTGCATTACCAAAATACTTGTGTTATGGATTGATATATTATTGATTTCATGTTATTTACTTTCACAAGTTGAATGAATCAATGATACATGCATTAGATTCAAGTTATTTTGCAAGGTTACTAATGTTTACTATTATAGATCTGAAAGGTTTACAAGTTAAAGTTTTTTTGGGTACTAATTCACCCCTCCCCTCTTAGTACACTATCTCTCCTAATTCCAACTTAGGCATCGCCAAGTATAAGTTCCACCGAGTGCCAGAGGTTTCATCGAGTTCCTTCAGTGACCGAGCTCCTTCAATGACCGAGATTGTCGGTCAAAGATGCAACTGAGTAACATAGAACCATTTCAACACACCACCATGCAGATTTGTTGAGTACCCTAGAATGCCCTTTCATCAACCTTAGAAATCCTAAAGTGTGAGCTATGTGCATTAACATGAATTTTTTCCTGATAAAGCATAGGTTGATGCAACCTCCTGATCACCTTAGTGATTGATAGACAGGGGACATACCCCTAATCTAGTCCTCAAATACTCAAAAGTGTCCTTCGATAAAGGCCTGGTAAATATATCAACAAGTTGATCTTTAGACTTCACAAATTCTAGTTTTACTTGCTTTTAGTGTACTTGTTCCCTCAAATAGTGATACTTAATAGATATATTCTTTTTTTTTTAATGCATCACTAGATTCTTTGAAATGTTTATAGCACTTGGGTTGTCACAATATATAATCACTGGTTTAGTGATCATCTCATTCATTCCTTCCAACAATTGTTTTATCCATGCAATATTTGAACAATTAGCAATAGCAACAACATACTTTGCTTCAGTAGTAGACTGAGAAATACATGCTTGTTTCTTGCTTATCCAAGTTACAAGTCTTTATCCCAAAAAGATTGCTCCACTGATTGTGTTCTTCTAGTCATCAATGTTTCCAGCCCAATCTATATCAGTTTAAACTCAGAGTTCAAAATTGCATTCCTTTGTGTACCATAAACTATAATCTTCAATTTTCTTCAAATATCTCAGAATCCTTTTAACAACAACTATATGTGATTCCTTAGGATTAGTAGAAAATTTTGCCACAATCCCAACTGCATGTGCTATATCAAGCCTACTGTGTACCACATATAACATCAATTTTCCAATCATTGATTTATATGATGTCTAATTTACCTTGGTTGATTCATCATCTTTTGACAATTTACATCCTATTACCATCAGTGTACCTACTAGTTTTGAATCTTCCATGCCAAAAGTCTTTAACACTCCTTGAAAGAATTTAATCTCTCCAAACATTGACATTTCAAATTCTTTTCTCATCTCATCAGCAAAAGATTTGCAAATAATATCATGTCCTCCAAAAATTATATCATCAACAAAAATTTTAGCAATCAAAATATTATCATCAGATTCTCCTTTCATGTACAAATTACTATTGTCACTTGTCCTTACAAAGTTAATACTAATAAGATAAGCATGTAGTCTTTCATACCATGCTCTTAGTGCTTTTTTCAGTCCATACAATGCTTTGTGCAGTCTACATACCATGTTCTTCTTATTTGGATCAACAAAACTTTTAGGTTCTTCTATGTAGACCTCCTCCTCAAGAATTCCATTCAGAAATGCTGATTTCACATCCATTTGATATACTTTGAATCCCTTATGTGCAACATATGCAAGTAATATCTAGAATCCTTCAAGTTTGTGTACCGGTACAAAAGTTTCACCATAGTCTATACCTTCTTCTTGTACATATCCCTTGCATAGAAGTCTTTCCTTGTTTCTTGTTACCTCGCCATTCTCATTCAACTTGTTTATGAAAATCCACTTAGTACCTATCACATTTTTATCACTTGGTCTCAGTACCAATGTCCATGTCCTATTTTTCTCTATTTGTTCAATTTCTTCATTCATGGCCTTAATCCATTCCTCATTTTCAAGTGCATCTCTAACATTCTTAGGCTCAAATTCACAAACTAAGCATGTGTTCTATCTTAACTTACTTCATGTCATCATGTCAGCTTGCTTGTCTCCAATGATTTGGTTTTGTGGATGGTGTCTTCTAACAAATTTCTCCAATACTTGTTCTCTTCTTTGCTCATCATTCGGTTTAGGTTCATTCTCTTCCTCGGTAGCTTCTTCTTGGTTCTTGATTTGCATTTGTTGATTCTCAGTAGCATTTTTCTATCACTCAGTAGACTCAACCCATGGCTTCGATAAATAGTCTAGATGCTCAACATATGTGAATCTATCATAGTCTTTTTGTTCCTTTCTACTTTCTTCATCATTCTTTTGAGCAAATTCATCAACTTTCACATTAGCACTTTCAATCATTTTGTTAGTAGCCTTGTTCAAACATTTGTATGATTTTCTCTTAGTAGAATATCCTAGAAATATTCCTTCATCACCTTTAGAGTAAAATTTACCATTTCTATCATCTTTCAGAATGTAACATTTGCTTCCAAAAATTCTAAAATAACTTATATTAGATGTGTAGCCAAACCATTACTCATAAGGTGTCTTATTTGTGTCTGTTTTTAGTTGAACTCGGTTTAGGGTATATACAACAGTGCTAACAACTTCTCTCCAGTATATTTGTGCAACATCTTTCTCAATCATCAATGTTCTAGCACAATCATTAATAGATCGGTTCCTTCTTTCTACAATACCAGTCTGTTGCGGTGTCCCCGGTGCAGAAACCTCTCTGTTAATTCCATGCTCATTACAGTAGTTGGTGAATTCATTAGAAATAAACTCACCACCTATATCAGATCTGAAGCATTTTAATTCTTTCCTAGTTTCCCTTTCAACTTTAGCTTTGTACCACTTAAACAATTTGAAAGCTTTAAATTTCTCTTTTAAGAACATAACAATCATCATCCTAGAGTAGTCATCAACAAATAAAATGAAATATTTGTTACCATAATAGCTCTGAGTTCTCATAGGACCACATAATTTGGTATGTACCAACTCCAAAATACCTTCCTTTACCTTTTTTAAGTCTCCTGACCATAAGCACTTGAAGCTCATCAAGCTCATCTTCACTGTCACTTCCACTTTCATTTCTTATGTTATGCTTATTGTTAGACTTACCAATCTTCAAGAATGACATAAAATCATACTCAACACTCGATATAATACTATTTTCATAATTATTTAGCTCAAAAGTTGTCAACTTTCCAATTAAACTATCAAGAGTAAGAGTACTACTAGGTGCGGATCTCATTTCATGAATAACATATATTCTAATAGCGTAGATAGGCAAAAAGGTTCTCAGTATTTTACTTACAACAGTATCTTCAAAAATAATACCTCTTGCTCCTCGGATAGCATTGACCACCTCTTTGATTCGGTTAGAGTATTATGTGATGTTCTCTCCTTCTTTCATCTTCATGTCATCAAATCTACCTCTTAGGATTTCAGCTCTGGCTCTCATTACATTTACATCTCCATCATGAACTAGTGTAAGTTTGTACCACATTTCTTTCACTGTAGTACATCCTTTGATATCTTCAAAGTCAGCATCAGATAGAGCAACAACAATCTCTATCATATTTATATTGTGTTCATGTCTGTCTCTCAATTGATCAATTGTCAAAGCTACAACAATCGATTGAATGTAGCCAATGTTTAGGAGTGAGATAGAAGATTCTCCTATTCCAAATATGTGCAGCCTCATCCTGCTTTGCCATGTCGAGAAGTTATCTATGTTCATCTTAGGCACTTCCCTTTTATACATCTTGTGATATTTTTCTCAAGTCCTTGAAACTTTCCTCCAAGCAACCAATACGCTCTGATACCAATTGTTAGATAACTGAGAGTGGGGTGAATCAGTTAAATCAGTTATCCTATAGTCCCAAACTTTTGGATGTACTTTTCAAAACTTATTCAACAATTCAAACAACTCGGTAAGATAAAATGTCTATATTTCTATTCATTTACCAAATACCAATAATTATCCAAACTGTGATTACCAATCAATCAAGTATGTAGTATGTGAAGTATGAAAGCAAAACAATCATAACAAATAAAATAGAACACAATGAATTAACATGGAAACCCTACTAAGAGAAAAACCACCTAGGACCGATAACTCAAAATATTCCACTCTTTTGAAGTGAGCTCGATTAAGAGCCAACCCTATTAAAGGTTACAATGCACACTGTTAGGTGTGACCTGGTTAGAGGATTTATCACTAACAGTTAAATTTTGACCAACATTCACTATGGGGTTAACAAGATAACAATTAACATTCCTTGAATGTCATATGGAAATACAAAAAGATTGTTAAGTCCACTCAATTAAGAGATTTTTCTGTAATAATGGTTAAATTGATACAATATTGATCTGATTCAAATACAACTCAATTGCAAATATTTAGATCTATGTTAAGCTCATAAAACTCATCTGATCAATAAGAAATTCATTTCCTCATATTTCCCCAACTTACTTCACTCAGTGTATAGTTCTTTGATGCTCAGTTATGCCTGTAGCTCGGTTCTGTCTGTAACTAGTTTTATCAAGAATGTATGAAAAATATCTTCACTTGAAATATTCTTCAATCTCTATTCATGCAGCATGTTTCAACAATGAAACTCGTATCTCTTAAATAGACAAGTAAACCATTTTCATATCAACCATCAAATTTTGCCTCTTAATCTCCTTCGTCCATTTTGCCGCTTGGACCTTCATCGGAAAATGTGTCAATAACATGTTTCAATCTCTTCCCTTAGATCATCTCTGAATTTTGTCAACCATGGATCTTATAAAAAACTTCATCTGTTACCTCAAAATCATAATAATTTCCAGCTCATCAATTTCAGTTGGTTGTTCTAGTATTTAATGTTTTCATCCATACTCGGTTAATATTGAATGCGTCGGTGATAACTAACTCGATTATTACTGTCACTCGGTGTGCACAAGACTGACTCGGTGTATACATAAATCTTCAATTACCGACCACATTAACTTGTTCAATTTTGATCTCTTCTTCATAATAGAATAATGTAACATGCTCAAGTCAACAATAAAATGCCATAGACTTGTCAATAAGTTACCCAATGTATACCTTATCCTTATCTGTCATATCCATCTTTTCCTTATGTAGATACCTCATTTCTTCACCATTTCTTTCTTCTATAGATGTTTAGATATTTGTAACCATCATGATAAGCATAGTCAAAACTAGTTGACATCAATGACAACATATTGACTAATTTAATCATCTTACATATCACTTTAATAGCTCGGTGATTTCTAATCATTGTTCCTTCAGTTCATCAAGATATTCAATCAGTTTTAGTTCATCAAAGAGTTCACTTCAGATCTGTTCATTTCATATTGCGAAGAGCATGGAATACACAGACATACATCTGCTCCTAGGACTCCAAAACAAAATGGAATAGCAGAGCAAAGGAACATAACAATATTAGATGTTGCTAGGACAATTTTATTAGAAGGAAATGTACCCCATGTACACTAGAGGGAAGTTGTTGGGACCATATCATACACATTAAACATAATTCAAATCAGAGAAGGTACAAGTAAGACTCCTTATGAATTGTGGTTTAATCATACTCCTACTGTAAAATATTTTAGAATATTTGGTAGCAAATCCTATATCAAAAGAGATGATGAAATAGGGAAATTTGATGATAGAAGTGATGAAGGAATATTTCTTGGTTATTCTACAAAAAGAAAGGCTTACAAATATTTTAATCTAAGATTGAGAAAGATGATTAAAAGTAAAAATGTGAAGATAGATGAAAATTTTTAGATACAAGAGAGAATGTATGATTCTAATATGAATACAGAGATCAAGGAGGCCACTACTATAGAAGAAGAAGAACATATTGAAACTGAATGTGAAAATGAGACTTATGATGATGACACAAATGAATCTATTGAGATTCCTAAGACTATGAGGTATGTTAAGAAAAATCATCCTAAAAATCAAATTATTGGTAACACAAGTCAAGGAATAATGACTAGATCAAAGACAAGGGAATAAATTTGTTTAATTTCTCAACTTGAACCAAAGACTACCGATGAAGCTTGTAAAGATGAATCTTGGATCAAAGCTATGCAGGAAGAATTAGATCAAATAAAGAAAAATAACACTTGAGAATTGGTTCCTAGACCTAAAGACAAAAACATAATAGGAACTAAGTGGGGTTTTAGAAACAAAATGAATGAAGAAGGAATTGTTGTAAGGAACAAAGCAAGACTAGTATCCAAAGGATATTCACAAGAGGAAGGCATAGATTTTGAAGAGACATTTTTTTCTATTGCTAGGATAGAAGTTGTGAGACTATTTTTGGCCTATGTTGCACATAAAGACTTCAAGGTATATTAGATGGATGTAAAATCTTCATTTCTGAATGGGGATCTTAAAAAGGAAGTATACATAGAACTGATGGATTTCCTCTTACCGAAGATGAAGACATGGTATGCAAGTTGAAGAAGGCATTGTATGGACTAAAGCAAGCTCCAAGGGCTTGGTATGCAAGGTTAGACAAGCACTTACTTCACCTTGGATTCAGAAAAGGTAATGCTGACAGTAACTTGTATTTAAGAACTAGTGAAGATGGAATTCTGATAATAGAAGTTTTTATTGATGATATTATCTTTGGAAGCAATGATGAAATGTGTAAGATATTTTCTAAAGAGATGGAGAATGAATTTGAGATGTCCATGATAGGAAAAATGAAATTCTTTCTTGGACTATAAATAAATCAAATGAAGAATGACATTTTCATTTCTCAAACTAAGTATCTGAAAGAAATGTTGAAAAAGTTTGGAATGGAAGATTGTAAACCTGTTGGTACACCCATGGTGACTGGTCATAAATTGACAAATAATGATGAGACAAAGAGCATTTTTCAAACCAAGTATAGACCAATGGTTTGTGGATTACAATATCTAACTCACTCCAAACTAGATATTGCTAATACTATTGGAATTGTGGCTAGATATCAAGCAAATCCTAAAGAGACACACTTGGCTATTGTAAAA
Organism: Chamaecyparis obtusa; assembly: GCA_027943335.1. Classification (NCBI taxonomy): domain Eukaryota; kingdom Viridiplantae; phylum Streptophyta; class Pinopsida; order Cupressales; family Cupressaceae; genus Chamaecyparis; species Chamaecyparis obtusa. Next base: position 720,480 of record BSBK01003875.1, read on the forward strand.
AGGATATTTAGATATCTGAAAGGAACAAAAGAATATGGCTTATGGTATGATAAAAATGATGACTTTGAACTACATGCTTATACTGATGCTGATTAGGCTGGGAATATTGATGATAGAAAGAGTACTGGTGGAGGTACATTTTTCCTTGGGAAAAAGTTGGTTTCATGGTTAAGTAAAAAGCAAGATTGTATAGCTCAATCTACTGTTGAATCTGATTATGTTGTTGCTACCATTAACTGCACTTAAATTGTTTGGATGAAACAAATGTTGAAAGATATTGGAATAACTTTAGGTGAACTAGTGGTTATCCATTGTGATAACACCAGTACACTAAATATGTCAAAGAATCCTATGATGCATTCTAAAACTAAGCATTTTTATATTAAGTATCACTTCTTGAGAGACAAGGTAGTAGAGAAAGAAATAAGGTTGGAATACATTAGCACAAAGGAACATATTGCATACATCTTTACAAAGTCATTGCCAAAATATGTCTTTGAGTATCTCAGAGGTATTCTTGGGGTGCAAGCCCCTCCTAGTGAGAATTAAGTGATACAAGAATGCATCAGTCCGGAGATTTTCAGAGCTCCATCATATTCTAGACTTGATGTATGGATCTACTCCTCAGGGGGAGTGATCGTCGAAGGCCTACAAAATACATTTGGGTGATTCAACACCTAATTGATGAAGACAGTTGATGAATTATGGAACCCTTTTCCATTGTTGTCAAAGGGGGAAAGAGACTATGAGAAAATCATTACCATATAAGGAGAGATTATATGAAGAAAAATTCACTGTTTGAGATTATGTTGAGGATACTAAGAGAATACTTTTTGGGTTGATGAATTTTCCCATACATTGCCATCAATGCCAAAGGAGGAGATTGTTGGATATTGCTAATGCATTTAATATGTTTAATCACTACTTTAAGGATTATTGGAATCACTACTATTTTCATTCATGTTTTGTCACTTATGTCAACATATGTTTCTATGAAGAGAGCAGACTGGTTACTACAGTGTACGGACACCGTACGAATGTTTCAGAATGTGTGAACATAGTTGTGTATACTAGAAGGTGTTTTGATCTTATATCTAAGTTGGGATGATGTAGTATTTCATATTGGCTGAGTTACAAAAGATTTAGTGAAGACTGGTTACTAGACTGTGACAACGGAAGTTGACAAAGTAAGTCTCTGAGTTTTGAGTATAACTTACAAGCAATGTGGATCCAGTGTATGCAAGCTTAAGGGATGTTAGTTAACACACTGAGGAATGTTCGTTGATCTTAGAAAGTCATGGGATGCATGATGACGTTAGCTGTGGTGTATGTTCTGGAGGATACCTATCTGGGGCCGACTTTAGAAATGAAGTGTGTATTATGAATGGCGAGCATAAATTACGGATGTCAGACCTCAATTGTTGAAATATGATTGTTGTATACTTATTATAGATACCGTGTGTATCTTAGCAAAGAGTTATGTAATTATTTATATATTAGGAAAGCCTAATTGGCCGACCTGGTCATTTATTTTGTAATAGGGTATATATGTAAGATCTTTTCTTTTGAAAAGATATGGTAGAATGAATGTGATGTAAAATAGGATTGTGGAAGCTACGAGCTTGTGTCTGTTGGATGTAGAGTAGAGAATAATTGATCAAGCAAAGATAATTTCTATCAAACAGTTCAAGGATTGTGTATCTCCTTACATACACTTGTGTTACAAACAATGAGTTCTGAAGGTGGACATAACCTTCTTTGGGAAGTGAGCCTGGGTAGTGAGCCCACTTATTTTCTTGACTCCTAATAGGGTCTATCCTCTAACATGGACTATGTACTGTAATGATTCAATTATCTCCTAATAGGGCTAATCTTCTAACAAGGATACTATACTCTCAGTACATCATTAGTGGGTATTAATTTCCATAGGGGTTTTACCTTTAATAGGGTTTCCTCAACAAAAAAATATTGTGTTATTGTGTTGTGATTCATTATGTTATAATTCTATTTGGTGTTGCTTCTATTCAAAGTTTAAAGTTTAATAATCTATCATACAACTGATTCACCCCCCTCTCAGTTGTATTGGTGGACTGTTATTCCTAACAGGATTAGCATAACTTTTTTTTTCAAAAATGATAACGATGTAATTCTTTTGAGGCTATATTTTTAACTTCAATATCTAGTGGATGGAATTGGTATCATTCATTTTGGTTCAATATTTCATACTTTATTAAGTTCTAAAGTGAGAGTAATTATAATTTAGACAAATTCTTTTGGATCACTCTAACTTGATCTGTATATATCGAAATTCTTTTTTTTTATAGAAAGGTAACACAAATACTCTTTTCCTACATATTTTCATAATTTTTTTTGTAAGTTACTATTTTTCCCGAAGTGTCGAAGAGACAAGTTGCTAGATGACCAAACAACCTATGTTTAATTAAAGTTAATTTTGAAAGTGACAATGAACTCAATATGTATTAAAATTATAGTCGCTAGAAAGCTTCCTCAAAGTAGCATCATCTAACATTTTTCGTTTTAGAATATTATCTTGTTTGGTCTTTGTTTGAGGCCTTGAAAGTCTTTTTTTTGTATTTTATTTCTGTTGATAAAAATTTCAAGCTTGGGGTCTTCGTACGAAGACCCCCTTCGCTTGAAGCCATCCCAAGGCTTCGTGCAAAAGGGCCTTTGCACAAAGACCTTGTGGGAAAAGTCCAGTGGGTACCACTAGTACATTTGAGACCTTTTTCTGATGGCCAAACGTCTAAATTTAGACAGTATACTGTTGATTGAGTGACACCACCTGATGTCATAGTTTTGTAGTCAAAAAAACTGACGGTATTGTTATGCATCATAATTACGACATCCTTAGCCGTAGCAAAAAGTGGGTGCCAACAAAGTGAACTTTTCGTCACACCTATTTTTGGCCATCTATATTGCGACGCTTCATCATCGCAACAAATACAAACGACGACGCCCCATCCGAATAGTCTGACGAGTAGCTGTCATTTGTAACCTATTCACCGACGGAAATGTGATTAATGCAACAGATATTCATTGCAAGCTTATGATGGATGTGCATTGTTTATGGTTTGTAACGATGACTATGTTGTACATATGATGGACATGCATTGGACATTTACGACGGATATCTATTGTTTATGATTTTTTCCGACAGTGATGCTGTTAATGCAATGGCTGTATGTTGGATGCTTACGACAGATACTTGTCACTGTTGTGAGGCCATCGTAGTTACGATGAAAATCATTTTTTTAATATATATATATATATATATATATATATATATATGTCAATTTAGAACGGCGTTCTTGCAGATTTGGTTCTTGCTTATGATTTGGTTATGGATCATTCAGAGAAAACTTTGCAGTAGATTCGGTAGTAGGTTGTGGATTATTGAGTCAAGTCTAGAGACTTGGATTTCGAATGGATCCTACCAAATCAAGACTTGTGACAACTACGGCTCCAGCATAAGAAGCTAGTGCAGCAATCAGAGATGCATTCTTCCTGATGTGTTCATGGGATATATGCAGACCTGATTGCATTCAGATCTGATTTGAGTGACTTCTTGACTTCTTTGGTCTGAATTTGATGTGCTGTGTTCCTATGGAGTGTAGCAGTGACTTGACTTGGAGTTTGAGTAGACAGTGCATTGATCGGCTTGAAGACAAAATCAAGCTACTCTTTGCGTTGTTGTTGAGATTAGGTTGTGATGGATCATTGGGATTGCCTACCATTTTTGCCACAATTTTGAATGAGTTAGGTGTGATGTCGAGAGAGTGGCATGCATAACTTGCACATTGGAGATTCTTAGATCACTATGGTGTCTGTGATGACTTGGGAGAAGTCTTCTTCTTGGTGAATCGAGCTGAGAGACTTAGATTACATAAAGTAGATCATTTGATGTGACTTATGAGATATTGAAATGTGATAGATGTAAATGTGGTTTGATCAACCCACCGAAAGTATTGACATCCAGTATTTCCCTGATAATACCAAATGTACATCAGTTCTTCATAAAATGATTAGTTGTCACATTATTTTAAAACATAAAATATAATTATGTATCCAGACCTTTTTCCTATTTGGGCAAACCCAAAATTAACGCCCAAGATTACTTCGTGTGCATGACATCTTCAACATGCATGGGCCAACACCACATTGACACATAGGCACATTGACCAAAGTCATCGACGCTATTTCGAAAAATATTGCATTATCACAAATATTGCATTGTCATTATTTTGTTCATTCAAACTAATTATAATTACAATAAAAAGAAACATACTAATGTAGACTTGCACATTTTCTGGCTAAGTCAAAGTCTTTGGTTTAAATCACTAGACACTCAAAACAAAATGACAAACCAAAGACAACCATGCAATTGTAAAGAAAAGTAATTTTCTTAATCACGTCACTAATTTGTGCATGTCTAAATAATGGTGTCTTTCAAGTGATTTGATTCTTGTCATGCCCACTAAAAATGAGAACAATCTTAACTAGTGAGGTTGTTTAAGCATATAGAGATTAAATACAGTCTTTTAGAATGAAATTTCTCTTAACAAAAGATCAAAGATATATAAGTAGGACATATAAAATAAGGTGAATAAGAGTAGTACATATACAAAAATCATTAGAACATGCCAAACATCTGGCATAATTGTACATTTCATTCATGTCATTGATATGCAAAGATACATGAAAAGGAAAATAAATTTTTGCATATAAAGATTACATGTATATATATGAAAAATAACTTTTACAAGAAAATGCAAGAGTACAGGCATACATAAGAGGATGAACATAAATAATAAGGGTGTCAGACATTGCCTGAAGTGATCAATTTTTGACCTGGGTATGAATTTAGTTTGCCCCTGTGTGATCCAGAACCTGCAAAGAAAAGAGAGATCGGGGTTAGATAAAAAATATCTAAGCAATGAATGACATCCTATTACTGAGAGACATCAAACACTTCACACAATATATAGGGACATCAGTAATAAAATAATACACTTACTGTTTTGAATTTGAGCTCATAAAGATTAAATTTTAGAAGAATATGAATGAATGCAAACATACATAAGTGGATGAACATAAATAATGAAGGTACCAAACATTGCCTGAAGTAGTGAAGTGTTGACCCAAGCTTCAATCCAGTATGCTCTTGTATGATCCAAAACCTACAAGGAAGGAAAAGATGGGGTTAGATCCAAAGGATCTAAGCAATATCTGGCACCCTATTACTGATCCTCATCTATAATTATGCATGTGCATAGTCAAGCCATACACTTCTAAAATGAACTATGCTACAGAACATGGGTGTGTGTTAATGTGATTCAAAAGCTATTATGCAAGATTGTTTTATTATTGAGATAAGATATCTTAATTCTACAAGAATAAATGTTTTGAGAAATATTTGAATTTAATTTTGACAATAACATGAGGAGTGATATATTTCAAGCTTCAGCGAGATTTCATACCACACAGTGTTCGTAGATTATGTTCAATGTGTTATTTACGCTTGTATTGGTGGGAAAACTCTCGAAAAAAAAGAGATTGAATTCAACCATGTTGTTTACATAGAAATTACAGTGTAAGTAGTAGGATGATTGTTCATGAGCTCACTGTTTAATATCTGGCCAGGCCATGTAAATGGTACCAGGCCAACCCAATCAGCCCAACAAAATGTGTCATGTTTATCTTTGTCAAATAAACTCGTTCACCATTTTGTTCTTGTTCTTCACACAAATATTGCATCAAAAGTAATTGTAAATAATTATTCAAAGAAAAAAGAAACAACTACAATAGATTAGACCACAAAAGAATATAGTCAACTACAATAGCTCACAGTCTCAATGAAATAAAGAGTGTATAAAATAATATATAGTGCCATCAAATCTATTTGAAACTCCTATCAGCTCATTGTCCAATAGTTAAACTAACCTATGACTTCAAAGGAGGAATTATGAAATATAGTTGTAGGTAGTTACCTCTTCTATAATAATGGAGGAGTCAAATGTAATGATCAATGAGGTTGTTGTTATTAGATCATACATTAATACACATACTATTTTGACAGCAATAACATTACATGATGCCAGAGCTCAAATTCAAAATAGTAAGTGTATTATTTTATTACTGATGTCCCTATTTTATCTAATAGCATCAATATAACAAACAGAGAACTGGTCAATCAAATAAGGGGTCCTAGGACACAACAACTGAGAAACATAAATGTAGGCATCATGGTCACAATTTCTTGGATATCTACATTTATGTTTCTCGGCTGTTGTGATATCTACATTTATGACTGTGCATCCCTCTTCTCATCTCTTCAGTTTTTGTTTTCATAGATTTCACCATCTGACATTCCTTTTTGGTAAGAGATGGATGGAAATGTTCATGACTCTCGGAAGAATGGCCTACATACAAATAAAAACTTGTGGTTATTCAAATGGTAAGTTCAAAGTTTCCCATAATTTGGGAGAAACGAGTTTGGAAAGACTTTAATTTTTCATTGAGGGAAAGGATTTACTTACGTTGAGAAGAAACCTTAGGTTTTTTCACTTCATTTTCAACTTCTTCTATTGATTTTCTTTTCAACTCAATAGATAATTTTTTGTTCATCAAGTAATCAGAACTCGTCGGAATAGCACTTGTGTAAGGATCAGGGCATTTCCTCAGTGACTCAAAATCACTCTGGATCTTCTCAGAATGAAAAATAGAAATATTTTTTTCACAGCCATCTCTTACCGAAAAGGAACGCCAGATGGTGAAATCTACAAAAATAAAAATTGAAGAGATGAGAAAATGGATGTGCAGTCATAATGTTTCTAGCAGACGTCCTGTTAACGCAACAAAAAAGAAAATGACCTTGGAGGCTACTAAGTCTTTTGAATTAGAAAACCCCTTTGGCTTAGTAATTAATGAGGTTGTTGCTATTAGATCATACATTAATACACTTACTATTTTGAATTTGAACTCGGGCATCATGCAATGTTAGTGTTGTCATTGCATGATTGCTATTGTTGTGCACCATATATTGTTTTATACACATAGAACAATAGATTTGGGGACTTAGACTTATGTTCAATCCTTAGTAATGGTTTGGGGAACTAATTACTAGATGAGTGACTACAGTACCCTAGTTTTCATTATTAGATGATCTTGTTTAATTTGTGTTCATTTCATGCAAAGATACATGTAAAGGAAAATAAATTTTTGCATCTAAAGATTACATGTATATATATGAAAAATAACTTGTACATACTATACAAGGAAAATAACTTTTAGAAGAAAATGCAAGAGTACATGCATACATAAGAGGATGAACATAAATCATAAGGGTGCCAGACATTGCCTGAAGTGATGAATTTTTGACATGTGTATGAATCTAGTGTGCCCCTGTGTGATCCAAAACTTGCAAAGAAAAGAGAGATGGGGGTTAGATAAAAAATATCTAAGCAATAAATGACATCCCATTACTGATCCTCATCTACAATTATGCATGTGCATAGTCAAGCCATACACTTCTGAAAGAAAAACCAAGCTCACAGTCTCAATGAAATAAACAGTGTATAAAACAATATATGGTGCACAACAGCAACAAGCATGCAATGACAACAATCCCTATTTTATTACTGATGTCCCTATTTACATTTTTTCATCAAATGACCCAAAAACATCAAGAATGGTCCTATATGGTCGCTAACAGCCAACTTTCAGAAGAATATAAATGAATGCAAACATACATAAGTGGATGAACATAAATAATGAAGGTCCTATATGGATGGTTCTAATGCTTTTCCATTACAACAATTGAGCATTCATCATTTGGTATATGAACAGGTGAAAAGCATGCAGACATCCAGACATGTGTACTGTGAGCTTTCCTGCAACAAATGGACTTGTGATTATTTTCACCATAGTACATGTGTTGGAAGGAAAGCTCACTATACTACTTAGGAAAATATGAATGTTCATCACCTGTGCATATCAGAGTTGATCAGAGAAGGTATATGCAAAATAAAACAAAATTTATTACTGATGTCCCTATTTACATCTTTTCATCAAATGACCCAAAAACATCAAGAATGGTCCTATATGGTCACTAAAAGCCAACTTTCAGAAGAATAAGAATGATTGCAAACATACATAAGTGGATGAACATAAATAATGAAGGTACCAAACATTGCCTGAAGTAATGAAGTGTTGACCTAGGGTTCAACCCAGTATGCTCTTGTCTGATCCAAAACCTGCAAGGAAGGAAAAGGTGGGGTTAGATCCAAAGGATCTAAGCAATGTCTGGCACCCTATTACCGATCCTCATCTACAATTATGCATGTGCATAGTCAATCCATACACTTCTAAAATGAACTATGCTACATAACATGGGTGTGTGTTAATGTGATTCAAAAGCTATTATAGAAGAGATGATCACCTACAACTACATTTCATAATTCCTCCTTTGAATTCATAGGTTAGTTTAAAATGGAGAAAGTATACACAAACTCAACAACATGGTAGCATTGATCCAATAACAGAAAATACATTACAAATGCCAAGCTCACGGTCTCAATGAAATAAACAGTGTATAAAACAATATATGGTGCACAATAGTAGCAAGCATGCAATGACAACAATAACATTGCATGATGCTCGAGCTCAAATTCAAAACAATAAGTGTATTAATGTATGTTTGCATGATGCCAGATATTAAATAGTGAGCTCATGAACAATGCCTGTGTTAAACAGTGAGCTCATGAACAATGTATGATGCCCTAGCTTGTAGCCCGTGAACCATCAAGACATTTCCTCATGAAATGATCATAAACAAGGAGTACCACATAGTGAATATCAACAACAAAATAAATAAAGAGAGATCAAACACTTCACACAATGCCTTGAAGGTAATAGAAATGATGCCCTAGCTCTCAAAGCTCGCAGATCATCAAGCATTCCAAATGAAAAGATGTAAAAAGTGTCAGTATTAACAATGCTAAGATGTAAAAAATGTCACTGAAATTGATTTAATGAGAAGACAAAGCTTGAATGCCTACCTTCCAAATGAAAAGATGTAAACAATGTCAGTATTAAACAGTAAGCTCATAAACAATGTATGATGCCCTAGCTTGCAGCCCACGAGCCATCAAGACATTTCCTCATGAAATGATCATAAACAAGGAGTACCACATAGTGAATATCAATAGCAAAACAAATAAAGAGAGAACAAACACTTCACACAATGCCTTGAAGGTAATAGAAATGATGCCCTAGCTCTCAAAGCTCACGGGTCATCGAGCATTCCAAATGAAAAGATGTAAATAATGCCAGTAATAAACAGTGAACTCATAAATAATGTATGATGCCCTAGCTTGTAGCCCGCAAGCCATCAAGACATTTCCTCATGAAATGATCATAAACAGGGAGTACCACATAGTGAATATGAACAACAAAACAAATAAAGAGAGATCAAACACTTGACACAATGCCTTGAAGGTAATAGAAACAATGCCCTAGTTCTCGAAGCTTGTGGGTCATCGAGAATTCCAAATGAAAAGATGTAAACAATGCCAGTAATAAATAGTGAACTCATAAACAATGTATGATGCCCTAGCTTGCAGTCTACAAGCCATCAAGACATTTCCTCATGAAATGATCATAAACAGGGAGTACCACATAGTGAATATCAACAACAAAACCAATAGAGAGAGATCAAACACTTCACACAATGCCTTGAAGGTAATAGAAATGATGCCCTAGCTCTCAAAGCTCGCAGGTCATCAAGCATTCCAAATGAAAAGATGTAAACAATGTCAGTATTAACAATGCTAAGATGTAAACAATGCCACTGAAATTGATTTAATGAGAAGACAAAGCTCGAATGCCTACCTTCTAAATGAAAAGATGTAAACAATGCCAATATTAAACAATGAGCTCATAAACAATGTATGATGCCCTAGCTTGCAGCTCGCGAGCCATCAAGACATTTTCTCATGAAATGATCATAAACAGGGAGTACCACATTGTGAATATCAATAGCAAAACAAATAAAGAGAGATCAAACACTTCACACAAATTTCGCCCTAGCTCTCAAATTTCGTAGGTCATCAAGCATTCCAAATGAAAAGATGTAAACAATGCCAGTATTAACAATGCTAAGATGTAAACAATGCCACTGAAATTGATTTAATGAGAAGACAAAGCTCGAATGCCTACCTTCCAAATGAAAAAGATGTAAACAATGCCAGTATTAAACAGTGAGCTCATAAACAATATATGATGCCCTAGCTTGTAGCCTGTGAGCCATCAAGACATTTCCTCATGAAATGATCATAAATAGAGAGTACCACATAGTGAATATCAATAGCAAAACAAATAAAGAGAGATCAAGCACTTCACACAATGCCTTGAAGGTAATAGCAACGATGGCCTAGCTCTCAAAGATTATCTTAATTTGTTATCTTTAAATTTTATTCATTTTATGATTTTAAAAATTGAAATAAAAATATAAACATTTAAGAAACTTTTACATCTTTTCATCAAATGACCCAAAAACATCAAGAATCGTCATATATGGTCATTAATAGCCAGCTTTCAAAAGAATATGAATGAATGTAAACATACATAAGTGGATGAACATAAATAATGAAGGTACTAGACATTGCCTGATGTAATGAAGTGTTGACCGGGGTTCAATCCAGTATGTTCTTGTATGATCCAAAACCTACAAGGAAAATATGGGGTTAGATCCAAAGGATCTAAGCAATGCCTAGCACCCTATTATTGATCATCATCTACAATTATGCATGTGCATATTCAAGACATACACTTCTAAAACAAACTATGCTACAGAACATGGGTGTGTGTTAATGTGATTCAAAAGCTATTATGCAAGATTGTTTTATTATTGAGATAAGGATATCTTAATTCTACAAGAATAAATATTTTGAGAAATATTTGAATTTAATTTTGACAATAACATGAGGAGTGATATATTTCAAGCTTCAGTGAGATTTCATACCATGCAGTGTTCGTAGATTACATTCAATGCGTTATTTACGCTTGTATTGGTGGGAAAACTCTCAAAAACGTGCAAGAGAGATTGAATTCAACCATGTTGTTTACATGACACATGTAGTTTACCTCCAGCCTAAATCAGTGTTTCATACAAATTTACGGAGATTGTGTGGTACGAAGCCTCGCTGAAGCTTGAAAATGATAAGCATTATGATGCTGAGGTATGGTGTGGTAAGCAGAAGTATAGTTTCTTGTAAGCTGCTATTGGTATAGTTTTCTTTTTTTCAATAGTTGCAGAATCCATCTTCTCCTATACTTACATGTATGTATACATTTTGGGCTTGGCTTTAATGTCACGTAAATTTGAGTGAAATGGTAATAATATTACTGATGTCCCTATTTGATGTGGCACTCCATGTTTATGATCAAATAGACAAAGCTTGAATGCCTACCTCAAGTGTCAGTGCCCTCTTCCCACATGGTGTCAGCCTCTTCGCGCATGCCAAACTCGAATGCCCTCTTTGCGCCACGCAAAAGTGCAGTGCTGTCTTCGTGGCAACTCTTCGAATTCACAAATTACAAATGACACTTTCTTTTTCTCTGTTTTTGGTTTATAACGAAATGGGTGTCCAACATTTAATGCATTATTATTTCATCATGATGATAAAAATTTCATTGGCTCAAAGCACATAGAATGTGGGTAGATGCATTGAATCACCACTTCCATTCTATTTTGATGAAGAGGAACTATGTTATAAAATTTCAAGGCATGAAATTTTATAACTGTACATATATTTTATGAGTATAACTATACAATAGAAGAGCACCCACATGCCTTGGTTGTTATTGGTCTATGAAAGGTTTTGGTTTGCCTTTCCCAATCGAGATGTCATCCTAAGATTCAAAAGGACTACAGTACTGGTGAGGGCACCTAGGTAGGGCTGTTTGGTACCTAGTGTTCCTAAATTTTGGCTTGTGGTGGCCTTAGCCAAGACACTAGGTTAGGGAGAAGCCTATTTGGTCTCTCTAGGTGTGCTAGCTAGTGTTTGTTCTTCTTTGTTCTTTTGAGTCCTTGGTGTGTCTTTTGGAGCCTGGTTGCAGTAGTCTTAGCCAACTTTGTTGGGTTGCCTATCATAGGACAGTGTTCTAAAGTTGAACAAATGGCCTCTTTAATGTTTTAGAGGTTTGAAAATGGCCTTTATAACCCTTACTCAATCAAGGATTGAGTGCTTTTGAGGTGTGTGTAGGTGGTTTGTCTATCCACCAAAAGTTGCTTGACAACTTTGAAAGTTGTCATGACAGTTTTTCTTGCAAAAGCATGTAACCGGCTCAAGAGATAGCTAGCTTGATCCATGGGCCCTAACACTGAGGAGGGAGCTATTTAAGCTTTGAAAACCATAATTCAAGGCATAGGGAAGAGTGCAGTATGGAGAGAAAACTTTTGGTTGCAGTTAGACTGTGTAACTAGTTTTCCTTTGACAGAGATATACATTTTTGTGTTGACAGAGATAAGAAATGGATTGAATATTTGACTGTAATGTTTGCATGTGATGATTGTTAATGTTTTTGAATTCCTAGGATAGTTATTTAGCATTTCATTTCAGTTTTGAGTTAGTCTTCATAGTTTTCTTTATTTTGGCCTGTCTCAGGTTACTATTGACAGAGCTTTGAATAATGGAGTGCTAGAGCACTCTCCCACTGTACAAACTATATGGGTCTATGGGATTTGTGTCTAGACTCCCTGTAATATATGTTGTGCAAAGGAGGGGCCCTAGAAAGTTCAGGATGTATCTATAAACTGATGCCCTAGGCAAGCTATCAGTGTTTGGTTAGGGGTCAGTGTGATGTTGCAGAGCAGATGGAGTGATTGAGGGCACTCAAAGCCTCAATCAAATGATGTGGAGGGGAGGTCAGATGCATGATCAAGCATCTCCAATGCAGAGAGAGCTCGGGGGATTGTGGATACAAGGGAAAATACTAAACCCTCACTGTTATAGACAGTGAGTTACCAAACCCTCATTTATAGCCCCATTTTCAGTAGGCCCTGTATGGACAGTATGGGAAGAGGAGACTGACGGAATCTTAAAGCCCTCCCAAAAGGGTATTTGAATCCATAATTAGTTGGATGCTTTTCTCAGAGAAGTTTGGAGTTATTAGCAGAAAAAGGTCAATTAGGCCTATTAAACCTAGTAGCCTTTTTAGGCCAGACAGCAAACAAAACTTTTTAGAAGGGACAAAGAGGTTTGTAGAATGGTGAACTTTATCATATTCTTAGTGTCATAGACTGAATGGAGAAAGGAGGAGTTTGAAACTTCTTAGAAGGGGACTAGGATAGCACCCTTAAGGCTAGGAGATTAGCCTCTTTGATTCTAAGAGGGCCTAGGACAAAGTTATAGCAAGGTCTATGTAACATCAAGTACCCTAGTTTGCATTATTAGATGATCTTGTTTAATTTGTGTTCATTTCATGCAAAGATACATGTAAAGGAAAATAAATTTTTGCATCTAAAGATTACATGTATATAAATGAAAAATAACTTGTATATACTATACAAGGAAAATAACTTTCAGAAGAAAATGCAAGAGTACAGGCATACATAAGAGGATGAACATAAATAATAAGGGTGCTAGACATTATCTGAAGTGATGAATTTTTGACCTAGGTATGAATCTAGTGTGCCCCTGTGTGATCCAGAACCTGCAAAGAAAAGAGAGATGGGGGTTAGATAAAAAATATCTAAGCAATGAATGGCATCTTATTATTGATCCTCATCTACAATTATGCATGTGCATAGTCAAACCATACACTTCTGAAAGAAAAACCAAGCTCACAGTCTCAATGAAATAAATAGTGTATAAAATAATATATGGTGCACAATAGCAACAAGCATGCAATGACAACAATAACATTGCATGATGCCCGAGCTCAAATTCAAAACAGTAAGTGTGTTAATGTATGATCTAATAGCAGCAACCTCATTGATCATTACCTTTCACTCCTCCGTCATTATAGAAGAGATAACTACCTACAACTATATTTCATAATTCCTCCTTTGAAGTATATATATATCAAGTATAATTATGAGTTTACATCATATATTTAGTCTTAATAAAATCTTATAAAACAACATAAAACTAACCCAAAATACTTTGTCTTAATAAAATCTTCATAAAACAATACATTTAGTCTTAATAAAATAATACACTTACTATTTTGAATTTGAGCTTAGGCATCATGCATTGTTTATGAGCTCACTGTTTGATTACCAACCAATTAAATAGGGACATGAGGTGCTCAAACAGTGAGCTCATAAACAATGCATGATGGCCTAGCTTGCAGCCCATAAGCCATCAGGACATTTCTTCATGAAATGATCATAAACAGGGAGTACCACATAGTGAATATCAACAAAAAAACAAATAAAGAGAGATCAAACACTTCACACAATGCCTTGAAGGTAATAGAAATGATGCCCTAGCTCTCAAAGCTCGCGGATCATCAAGCATTCAAAATGAAAAGATGTAAACAATGCCAGTATTAAATAGTGAGCTCATGAACAATGTATGATGCCCTAGCTTGTAGCCCGCGAGCCATCAAGATATTTCCTCATGAAATGATCATAAACGGGGTGTACCGCATAGTGAATATCAACACCAAAACAAATAAAGAGAGATCAAACACTTCACACAATATATGTTATTTTATAAGATTTTATTAAGACTAAATATATTGTTGTATGAGCTCACTGTTTGAGCATCTCATGTCCCTATTTGACTGGTCGGTGCTCTATTTGTTACATTGTAGTTGTTTCTTTTTTCTTTGAATCATTGTTTACAATTACTTTTGATGCAATATTTGTGTGAAGAACAAGAACAAAATGGTGAACGAGCGTATTTGACAAAGATAAACATGACACATTTTGTTGGGCTGATTGGGTTGGCCTGGTACCATTTACATGGCTTGGCCAGATATTAAATAGTGAGCTCATAAATAATGCCAACATTAAATAGTGAGCTCATGAATAATGTATGATGCCCTAGCTTACAGCCCACGAGCCATCAAGACATTTCCTCATGAAATGATCATAAACAGGGAGTACCACATAGTGAATATCAACACCAAAACAAATAAAGAGAGATCAAACACTTCACACAATGTCTTGAAGGTAATAGAAACGATGCCCTAGCTCTCAAAGCTTGCAGGTCATCAAGCATTCCAAATGAAAAGATGTAAACAATGCCAGTATTAAATAGTGAGCTCATGAATAATGTATGATGCCCTAGCTTGCAGCCCGCGAGCGGTTAAGACATTTTCTCGTGAAATGATCATAAACAGGGAGTACACACATAGTGATATCAATAGCAAAACAAATAAAGAGAGATCAAACACTTCACACAATGCCTTGAAGGTAATAGCAATGATGCCCTAGCTCTCAAAGCTCGTAGGTCATCAAGCATTCTAAATGAAAAGATGTAAACAATGTCAGTATTAAACAATGAGCTCCTGAACAATGTATCATGCCCTAGCTTGCAGCCCACGAGCCATCAAGACATTTCTTCATGAAATGATCATAAACGGGGAGTACGCACATAGTGAATATCAATAGAAAAACAAATAAAGAGAGATCAAACACTTCACACAATGCCTTGAAGGTAATAGCAACGATGCCCTAGCTCTCAAAGCTCGTGGGTCATCGAGCATTCCAAATGCTAAGATGTAAACAATGCCACTATTAACAATGCTAAGATGTAAACAATGCCACTGAAATTGATTTAATGAGAAGACAAAGCTCGAATGCCTACCTCAAGTGTTAGTGCCCTCTTCCCACACGGTGCTAGCCTCTTTGTGCATGCCAAACTCGAATGCCCTTCGTGCCACGCAAAAGAGTAATGTTGTCTTCACAACAACTCTTCGAATTCACAAATTATAAATGACACTTTCTTTTTCTTTTTTTTTTGTTTATAACCAAATGGGTGTCACAATTACGACGGTAGCATCGCTATTACGACACTGTCGGGGGCACTTGAAAAAAACAAAAAAAAACAAACACAAATTGTAGTGGCGTTGCAAATTGGCGTCGAAATTTGACCCCAAATGTTGTAGTGTACAAACCCCGCCAGACTTTTACCCGACCTAATTTGCGTGAAGTAGGTCAGTTAATTATGGTACCTTTTTTGGTATGGTATAAAAAAAAGTTTTTTTTTTCATTTTTCACACAATTGCAATCAACTTAATTCACATTTTTTACTATTGCTCTGATTTTTTGAAAGGCATTTTTTGGGAGGAGAATTTCTATTGGTGTTTTTATCAAAGATGATTTTTTGGAGAGGAGAATTACTAGTAAGGTTATTTTTTCTAAGACATTTTTTTGAAGAGGAGAATTACTATTGCCAAAGTTCTAGAAGACATTTTTTTGGAGAGAAGAAACAAGGAACAAGAAGGGAAGACAAAGTAAATCTGTAAGAAAAAGGTCACCTAGTACCGAATAAAGAAATCGTGAAGATGCATTGACATATTATTATCAAACCAAAGAAGGTATGGACCTAGACCTCTAATTTTATGTGCCCAAATTTTATGGACCTATGCTCTATTTTTCTCTAATTTGATTCATTTTTTGTGCATGTAGATCGTAATCAACATGCTCAAGGTGAAGGAGAAGCTCAAGTAGGAGGGTCAAGCCAAGTTGAAGAAATGCACATTGAAGAAGGGTCAGGATCACTCCCTACAGAAGCTCAAGAAATTGATGTTGGAGAAGGGTCAGGATCACGTTCTCCTACTTGTATGGATGAAATTATAGATCTAGCTCAAATTGTAAAGAGAAATACTAATTATATAAACTTAGATCATTTACTTACAATAGATGTGGAGAAATTGAGATCATTTGCTAATTTTCAACCTTTAAGTCTTGCTAAGAAGAGGTGAATGAATAAGATAGAAAGAGAAATATTGGCTAAATTTGATAATTTTGAAACACTTGAACAAGCCCAATTTCTTTCAGTTGTACTTATAAACAAAAATTTGGAAGAGGCATTAAAATTATTGGGTATAGACACAACATCAAAGAAGAGAAAAGTTGTTGACATGCAAACTGGTATGATTGAAAATCTTAGGAAAGGTTTGAACGAAGTAAGGAAGTGATCTTGAACTAAAGATAAGACCATTACAAGAAGAGTTATGTTGACATCCATTGTAGGTAACACTATGCCCTAAAACAGACAAATATCTTCAGTTTCATCTCGGATTGGTTTTAGTAGGAAAACAATATCACGATATGATAAGAGGAGAATGCTTTTGGATGATAGCACCTTGGAAGGCAATTGGGAAATCATGTGTAGAGCTCCTCGTTCTGATAGGATTGATGAGAGAATCAAGAATTTGGTCACATTATTTTGGAATGATAATACTCATCCTTCATCAAACAATAGAGATGTTATCAGACATAGAATTGTAGCTAATCAATATGAACATCATACAAAAAATTGGTTGGACACAACACAACATGAAATGTATGTGTCATTTTGTAGTTCAAATCCTAATATAAAGATTAGAAAAATATTGTTTGAAAGATTGAAGTCATATTATGTCAAGACAAACAAAGTGTTTGAAGCTTGTTGTTGTCGTTATCACATTGAATTTGATCTCCACTATCAGGTTTTTCAAAAGTTTGTGGAAGGCACTTATGGTTTTGAATATGCTCCTCCTACTAGACGAAGTGAGTTCATCTCATCCATTTTATGTGATAAAAGAGATGATGCAGTTGGCTAAATAAATTTCATAAAAGGAATATGTGGAAAATGTATTGATTTGACTCTTTTTCCTTTGAATACTATTTTTCTGAGCAAATTACTATTATGGTACATGTGTGTTATTGACATGCACAGTTAGATTTGGAGAGAGAGAGAGAGAGAGAGTTAAAAAGTGCGGAGAGATTTTTAAGGGGGTGGGGTGTCTTAAGGGGTTTGGTGAGAGAGTCTTAATTAGTGTCAAACAGTAGCATGCAAAAGAAATAGAGTCTTAATGGGCGGAGAGAGAGAGAGAGAGAGAGAGAGAGAGAGAGAGAGAGAGAGAGAGAGAGGAGTTTGGTGGGAGAGTCCTAATGGGCACGGGGAGAGACGAAGTTTTAAAATTTTCTAACAATTTTCTAATTTTTTCAAAGGTTTCAAATTTTTCTAATTTTTCCTAAAGTTTCAAGTTTTTGTAAATTTTCCTAAGGTTTTAATTTTTTCTAAATTTTCTTAATGTTCTAAAATTTTCTAATAAAAATAATTTAAAACTAACAATTTAACATTAGTAATTAAAAATGATTTAAAAACAAGCAATAAGATTACTAAAAAACTAAAATTTTCTAACATTTACTAACATAATTTTGTAACTTAATCGAAAATGAAATAATTATTTGAAAATTAAAAAATGAACTAAAATAATTTATAAACATATAATTTACAATAAAAAATAATTAAAAAAAGGAAAAATGTGTGTACCTGGAATATACGACGGTCGAAGGAGGTTGAAAAGAAGGCAAGGAGGACGAAGTCAATGAGGTCGTCAGGGGGTTCGCTCCAACTCTAGGGGTCTACAAGTTCTCAGTAAATAGTAATTGTGAAAATGACCCTCTGCTGGAAATTTGTAGGGAATCCAATGTAGGGGTTCTTTGTGTGAAGGGGGTCTTTGCAAGAAGACATCATCATCCCTTTGCCCGAAGTACCACACATCAGGGTCTTCATGCGAAGGGGTTGTACCTCTTCGCATGAAGACCCCCCAAAAAAAGCATTTTTCACGCCTGATTGAAAATCCTTTGTCGCCAAAAGTGGAACTCACTTTTGTGGGTTCACCTGACGATTAGTCCCTTGTCACAAATCCCGAGGGGAGCGCTGACCATTTTTCCAACAATGTCCCCCTCAGCGTTACCCGAGGGGATTCAAACATGCTCTGATATCACTTGTTACAAGTGTGATTGCCCTTGCACCAAAAGATCAATCTGTCAATGCCCGATACAACCACTAGACTTATAGAATTCATAGGTGGCGATTAGTCCCTTGTCACGAATATCGAGGGGAGCGTTGACCATTTTGCCAATAGTTTATTCTTCCACTCCCTTTTTATGTAACCACCTCCAATCCCTCTCTTGTATCTCCTCAAATCTGCCACTGAATTTGCCTTTTGACCAAATGAGTGCCAGGTTGAATTGAATTTTGTCTTTAACTTGATTCTTTGCATAAACTACCCCTATCGTTTCAATTTACCCATTCAATTTATCACTAGATTCTCAACGTTCTAAAAACAAAACTTCATTTATGTCCACCACTGGGATATCCGCGTGCCTACATGGATGATGAAAAAGTTGTAGAATTTGGCATTGCATCCGTCATTATGTCCATACCTCATTTCAATGCTTCCAATCTGGCACGATGAGCATGAAGCTCCTACATCATATACAAAGACTGTTCACCTTTTGAACGAGGCATTCTTAGTTAGTTCTAAGTAGCGAATCATTTCAAGAGCTTAGGAATAGTTCCAGTTGTAAGAACTTTTGCTGCAACGTTGAGTGCCCGAGGGATGACTTAGGCTTAATGTAATTTTGAGTGAGCCACATGAGTATCTTTGGGGTTTTGATGTAATCATGGAGTCCAAGCACTTTCATCAAAGTCTGACTTGGACGTGCCTATAGCCTTGTATTCTTCGAGGTGATCAAAGTAATGACAAAGAAATGGAGCTTTGCTCCTATTGGTGTTCTTTGATTCTTATGTTGATTCTTTACTTAGTTCCTTTTGTTGCACATTGCTCTTATACAATTTTTGCCATTTCTTTATTAAGTTTTTGCTAAATTCTTTGGATTCTTTAAGTTCTCTATATGTTGTTCTAGTACTGTTCATTACGTATTGAGTTAATGCATGTTGCATTAATAAGCTTATGAAAACATAATCAATAATTTAAGCATGCTCTCCTTAACCTATTTAAATCAATTTGATGGTACCATAAAAAGTTGACCTCCAAAATGACTCCCTAACACTATCCATCTACATGTCTCACATCATACATCATACCTAGATTGAGTCCTCACCCGAATGCCTAAAATGTTAACCTTTTCTTTAATTTGGATCCTTAAATAAACATTTTCATCATATCTCAACGGAAGTTAAACTCTTTGAGATATTTTCCTAAGATAAACATTGGACTACCGATACCCTTTCCCTGTCATATTTCATCGTATTTCCGCGAAGTTACCTTCACCGGTACCCTTACCTATCACATTTCATGATATTTCCAAACGAATGGACAAGTGGCAACGCAAATTTGCAATCAGTCAGCCTAATTTCCAGTCAATTTTGGAAAAAAAACGCCAAACAGATTGCACCGCTTTGGAACGACTGGGGCAGCGAAGCGATTTCAGTATCAGAGTCATAACAAGGGTTTTGTATGTTCTAAGTTGAGGAACAGCACAATTTCTCATTTATCTGTGTAATGGAGCTTTTCGACTACGAATTGGAACTGCAATCGGAAATCGTCAGCTGGAAATGTTCGCGCGATGTGGATTGTCTCATGGAATTCATCCCTGAACCGCGGCACGTTAAGTTGGGTATGAAAGGGCTGGTGTGGTCAATTGGAGCCCTGCCTCTGCCTCTTAGGGTATCTGGGTGCTCCTCTTTTTCTTTCAATATCATGGATGCCAAAAAATCCTCAGCCCCTCTCGCTTTGTCCGCAGATTCTAAGGCGCCCAATTTACCTGCAAAGTTTAAGCTTCTGCTGGAGATATTCAAGGTGTCCATAAAGTCTGTTTCCCACGCAGAGGAAGCTTTGGACAAATTCTATGCGTTTTCACGCTTGTATTCCCTAGCCGAAGAAGATAAACTGTGGGAGATAGTTGCAGACGCTGAGATCTCCGCGGCGGCGTGCACGACGGCGAGAGAGGTAATCCAGCAGGCCGCAGAGGCAGCCGCGTCTTTTCTTCTCGACATTAGGCCGCCGCGGCCAGTCTCCTCTAAAGCAAAGGCAAAAAAGAAAGGTTTAAAAGGTAGGAGATCTGGGCATCGGGGGATTCGGGAGCGTACAATTGCAAAGGAGCCGTCAGGGGTGATTCGGGAGCGTACGATTGCAGAGGAGCCATCAGGGGCTTTTCCGATGCAGGGTTGGGAAGCCATTTCAAGACCATTTAAAGTAAAGGCCGTGGAACAGGGGAACGTCCTTCAGTGGTGTAATGTAAAAGAGCTGGAGAGAATGTATCCCTGTTTTGTATTTGATGTAGAAGAGCTGGAGAGAATGTATCCGTGTTTTGAATTTGAGGTTGCTTTACAGGAATTCTTCGAAGGAGATGATCTGATTCAAAAGATTGGCCTTGTCAATGACCGCGCACTCAAGGTGAGAGTGCTGTTCAGAGAGGATGCTCACGCGAATGTTGTTTGCTCACAGGAGGAAGTGGAAACCCAGGCGTCCTTTGGCTTGACTTACCTGTTGCCCAACATCATAAGAGATTATATTGAGGCCGCTCTGGAGAAAAATGACTTCCAGCAGAATAACATTGTGGAAGGTATACTACAGCATGTGGCTGGCTATTTGGTCTCTCTGCCAAGTGTATGCGTCATTTGTGGGACGCCCCTGCCATTTTGTTTGCCGTGGAGCGTTTGCAGTGACATTTGCAAGGCTCGGCAGCAAGTTTTCGCGGATGCCCTACCCTGGACCAAGAGTTCAGAGGACAGTTGGGAGTGTGACGACAATGCCCTACCCACGACCAACGGTTGGGAGCGTGACGAAAATACCCTACCCAGGAGCAACAGTTGGGAGACTAACGAAAATACCCTACCCAGGACCAACAGTTGGGAGAGTAACGAAAATGCCTTACGCAGGACCAAGATTTCAGAGGACAGTTGGGAGAGTGACGAAATGCTCAGCATTAAATGGTAAGAAGTCTTCCTCTATATTATCTACCATTTATAACAAGTCGTTCCTGAATTTACAATATATGATGTTGTCCCGGAAGGTTCTTGTAATGGTTCTTTACATAGCACGAAATACCATTGTCTTAAGACACCAGTATCATACAGTTCTTCATTTTTAAGTTCTTGCAGACAGCAGTTTGCTATAGTATCTGTTAGATGCAATTGTTTTGAATCTTGATTGATGTGGCAACGAGTAAACAAAATTTTAAGAATATTGCAACAATATTAAAGTCTGAAAAATATGTTGTCTTTCAATGATTTTTAAATGTTTATTCTTTATAACATTGACTAATTTTGCGTGCAGAAATTGATTTGTTGTATTGTTTTGTTATTATGGACTGAAACAAACTACATGTTTTAATGCAGCTCATAAATTTTGATTTACAATCTTGGGGAATCAAATCAGATTTCTCTAGCGGTAAAACCCTGATATTTTTTAGTTTCTGACTAAATTTAATTATTAAGTGTCCCTGATAATTTAGATTCTGAAATAGATTGAAGTAAGATTGGTTTTGGTTGCTTCATTTAAAAAAATAAAATTGAAGCGGTAGACACCAGAAGAATTTTGGATCAGAGGGGTACCTATTTAAAAAGTTAATTTTAGATCCCAGGAAAATTAGGAAACTTTTTTTTTTAAAATTATGGAGCACTGGATCCCAGTTGAATTTTGGTCCAGAGGGGTACTTGTTAAAAAAATTAGCTAAGAATAGGTCTTGGTAAGTTCGCATTTAGTTTCATAGTCAATTAGAAATTCTCAGAACATGGAGAGCGGAATGGTAGAGTATGCCAACAGAGGGCTCTCTGCATGCCGGACAAATTCATGAAGGCCCCAGTGAGCATAAATTCATTTTTTATTTCATTAGCTAACTAATCACGGCTTCTTCCCTTGTTTTACCGTTCCCTTTTGATTCGCAATTTAAGTTTAGGATTCTTGTTTTTGTGTGCAGATCATCCGAGTCAAGCGGAGATTTATAAAACGCTTCTGGTAAAAAAAAATGTTCCTGTAGTCTTTAGAACTTGTTTATGTTCTTAGAAGTCAATTTCAAAGGATCCTGCAAACTAAAGCATGACACAACTATTCGTTTTTTCCTCATTTTGTTTCTAGAGAATTACACGACTTCTAACCTTATTCTTCTTCTGCAGGAAAGTATAAGGGAACACTTACATTTTTGTGTGTTTCACAATTGGCAGTGAAGAAATTTCAAGGGGACACTTTTGTTTAGCTAAGCCTGCTTACAACTGGTTTTTCTTTTTCGGCTTTTTTGACTCAGCAAATTCTCTTGTCTTGGGGTTGCATTTAGCTTGATCGCTGTGATCAAGGGCCATATCTTGTGCTAAATTAGCTCACTCTTGGAGACTGCAAACTCAGCAATTTGAATTTGATATTTCTAACTTGAGCACTTTATTATGCCGCTGGGGCACCAATAATATATCCTCAATGCTACTGTTAGTACTTGAGTTCATTCCATTACACTCAACATTAATATTTCATTTTGAAAACAATTTGTTGTTTACTTTTATCTAAAAATAATTTGTTGTTTACAATTTAAAAATAATAATTAGATTTGCATTTTTTCTCTGTTTAAATCAGGAACAGACAGAATTCCACCTAATAGAACGTGGGAATTTATTAGTCTTGCATTTTTCTTATGAAAATTCTGAAGGGAAGTGAGTGGCATTATAACCTTTTGCTAGGATCTGAACCCTTGTCAAAGTCTACAAATTCATATTATAACCTTTTGCTCTGAACCCTTGTCAAAGTCTACAAATTCATCCTAATTTCTTGGTTATTTTTCATGCAATACAGCTCCAGAGATTACAATCAAGTAAATTGGCACCAGGACTTTAATCCATGTAGGACATTATTGTAACTGTTGAAATATGTGAATCCGTTGTAACTGTTGAAATGCGTGAAACCGAAGTCGTGACATCGATGGAAGTCTACAATTCTTGATATTATTGTTAAACACATGCAAGATTCTCTTTCCAAATGCTGTATCTTTACTGGAATATTGCATTGTCCTAAAAATCCAGGTAATTGAGGCAATAAGACCATTTGTATTAATGATTGTAGTCTTCCACGCTACTATTTAATTAGGCAGATTATCTATACTTTTAAGTTTTTGTTTAGTTTTTTACACATAACAGGTAAGAATTCTTGTTATTTTCTTTCTATTAATATATAGAGAACAATCTCAAATTTCCACTACCTTCGCCTATTGATATGATGGTCTAAGTTTATTTCTTCACAACTGTAACAGCTGTTCAGTGAGATCTGTTCAACAACCTGAATGCATTTAGAAATTTAAGTTGAATTGCAAGCTTTTAATTTTGTGGTTGACGAAAGCTGTGAAAAGGTGAGCCTAACACTTTTTTGTTATATTTGGCAGGTGACATGTTGTTCAGCAAATAATGCCTAAGCTGATGCTATACATGGCTATCAATTTGGGATGTTTGGCATCTGACATGTAAATGAATATTGGTAGCTAGGTCATTGTGTATTTTGCAGATGATAAATTTGCATCACCTCCTCTCGAAAGCACTTTTATGTTATGCTTCTATTATTGTGTGCATATCCGTTTTCTACTATGTTACTGTGACATTCCATAGTCACAATATCATGTTTTGTACTAGTCACCTCTTGTGACGATGTGATTTAGATGTGGGGGAAACTCTATTATCTAGAATATGATCAAACCTTTGTTTTCGATATTTATATGGATTTATTGCTTAACGTTGTGAACCTGATAACCTAAGTTGCCGATTCGGGTGCGGATGCAGATGCGGATGCGGATGTAGATGCGGGATGCAGATGCGGATGCACGGATGCGTGAATTTTTTATTTTTTTTGGATGCAGATGCGTTTGGATGCGTATATATATATATATATATATATATATATATATATATATATATGAAGTGCAAGAAATCTGAAATATATATATATATATATATATATATATATATATATATATATATGAAGTGCAAGAAATCTGAAATATACAAAAATATTAAATAAATCATAGTATGAATCAGATTATCAAAATAATGATACTTTACCATTGATCAAGACATCAAGTGACAAGATTCAAGATATTTCATATTTGATAGCTGAACATCAACTTAAACTTCAATGCTTCATAGTTCATAGACAAACATATTCAAATAGAAAGAAGTTCAATAACTAATTTAAATTACAAACTCAAAACTTAGTTCATCATTCAATGTTTCATTGTTTGTCAATCAAGGATTACTAATCAGATTGAGAATCATAAGGATTCTCAAGAAAATCCACATTCTCATTATCTCCAAGTCCAATTGCTGCAAGGTCAAGATCATTTGAACCAAGAACGGTTCCACTTGTACTAGATGCATCGTGTGTGATGGTATCATCACCATCATTTGTGATTGCAGTAAGATCATGAAGCGTTGCATCCAAGTTTGCACACTCAAGGACTACATCCCAAAGCTTGGTTGACCCTTCCTTGTATTCATTCTGGTTGCGTGACAAAAGACGCAAGTTGGTATGAATGTAAACCAAGTCCTCAGCTTTCTTTGAGCCCAACCAGTTGCGCTTCACTGAATGGATGTAGGAGTATGTACTCCAATTCCTTTCAGCAGCAGAAGAACTTGCAACCTGGATAGTGTTCACACAATTAAACATACAAATGAAAAACAATTTAAAGAATGTTAAACAATAAATTGTAGAATACATGTGGTAAACAAAAAACAACAAAAAAACTTACTTGTGATAGGATCTTGATTGCAAGAGGTTGTAGATACTTGAATGGTTGACCATACATGTACCACCAAGTGATAGCTCCCGTTTTATATTGGTCCTTGATTGCATATGGAGACATTTTTGAACCCGAAGCAAATAAGCCAAATTCTTCCCTCAATGAGTTGTGCATTTGATCGTCTAGGAAGAGCCTTGTAAAAGCTTTGTAGCACCCATTAGCAACTTCTTCATTCGCATATGGTGCAACTCTTCCTGGCATACCAAGTACTTGCTGACTATAGTACCTTGGAGACAATGCATATGCGAGGAGGTGCAATGGGGTAGTCATCTTCTCCCAACGATGATGAATGATTGCCTCCACCTTATTGCATAAGGCTTCCCATTCTGTGGGGTCATTCTCATGATTTTGTATGGCAACTTTTACCTTCTCAATCATGGTGTCCATGCCATCATACACATCCCCCAAGCAAGGTGTATGTATATCAGCAAAGCGGAGCATGGTCATGATAGGGTCCGTGAAATCCAACACAAATTGCACCCGAGCCCACCAACTGTCATCCAAGACCAAAGCCTTGACCTTTTGGGCTCTTTCTGAATTTGAAGCCTTCCATATACCCCATTGGTTAGAAATAACCATTTGGCTTAATGCTGTTTGCACCTTCACAAGTCGTCTCATAACAATAGTATGAGATGCAAAACAGGTCTCAGCAACCTAAGCATAAAGCAAGTTAACAATATGTTAATAAATATCAAACAAAGTTATAACTTATATACAATTTGATAATTGAACATGACCATAAATTAAAATAAATGAAATTTACTAATTTAGTAATTACAATTTGAGTTTAGTATTTACCTTCAGCAGCTCCAATTTGGAGAATGTTCTAAATATGGATTGTGACATGTGGTGGTTCGTCACAAACATTTGTATCTCCTCCCTTTCTTGGTAAATTTGCTTCACCCAATCAATTTGGGTGCCAATTTGTTGCATGATCAAGTTTAGGGAGTGTACTGTGCATGGTGTCCAAAAAATATGGTCATACCGACCCTTAATCAAAGCACCTACACCCCTACAATTTTTGGTATTGTCTGTAACCACCTGTACCACATTCTCACTCCCCACCATCTCTATGGCCTCAATAAGAATTCTACTAATGAACACTGAATCCTTCACCTGCCCTTCACAATCAACAGCCCTCAAAAACATTGACCCTTTGGGGCACATTGCAATCACATTGATTAATGGTCGATTTCTTGTATCTTTCCATCCATCAGACACAATAGTTATACCTGAAGTTTTCCAAGAATGTCTAATTGGTTGAAGAGCCCTCTCTATAGCAATCCTCACTTTTTGCAATAAAGTGGTACGCACCTTTTCATACCCGAGACTTACATAATCAGTTGGGGCTTTATTGATGGCTTCCACCATTTCCTTCCAATATGGTGATCTTACCAAGTTGAAAGGAAGACTATTAGCATAGAGACAACATGCAATGGCTTCATCAGCAAGCTCTCTTGCCTCCATTTTAAATGCACTATCCAATGAGCCTCTTTTACAGGCTGTAATTTCTACTTCTTCCTCTTCCTCTCCCGGTACAGGTACTTCCAAGAATGGATGTTTGGAGGAGACAACTGGTTCATTGGGTACTTGCATTTTGTTCTTTCCGGATGGAGGTTGATAGAAACTCTTTTTTGATCTTTTAACCAAACAGTCAGCCTCTTCTTGTTCTTTTACAAATGAAGCTATCTGTGCACTAGACAACCCCTTCCCATTTGGGCCTTTGCACATTGCAATACCTTTTCCAGAAGGGCCCATAAAATGAAGTTTTACACGGGAATATGAGCGATTAAATGGTTTTCCTTTGTTACTTTGACAAAAAATGCACTTCCAAAGATATGAGCCACCTCCTGAAACCTGTGATACTCTAGTGGTATGTCTTCATAAGGGAGATCTTACATCAATATTAAAATTATCATTACTTTGCCCTCCCACTGAACTTTGACTACCGGCGGTGGCCATTCTTGCACAATACAATCGATTTCCTTGCTATAATAAGAAAATAAATAAATATAATTTAGAAAAAAACTATGAACATCAAGCTTACAAGTGCAAAACAATGATACAAAATAGTCTAAAACAAATAGCTAAACTTGTTTCATTATTTCTTAAAAAATGAAAAAATGAAAAAAAACTTCAAATATTTCTTCCCAAACTTGAAAAAATCCATCAAAACCTCAAAAAAATTCATTAAAAAACTCAACAATGGGATCAAATGCTTACCTTTGATGCTAAAAACTCCTTCGTGGAAGCTATCTCTCAACCCACGAATGCTCCTCTTCGAAAACAATCACCTTAGCTTCACAATCGAAATGGAGAGAAATGAAAAAATCTTCAAGCTGCATAAGAAATGAGAATGTTAAATGTTGAATGGCCTCTTCTAGAGCCGTTTTAGGGTTTAGAAGTCAAACAATGAATAAAATATTCATTGGAATGCATATTTTAATGTTTAAAAATGTTGCTTTTTCCCTTAAAATCGCGTATGGGCTCACGGTTTGACCCGGATGCGTTCGGATGCCCTACGGATGCCATCCGGAAGCGCATCCTGGGCGCCCGGATGCACTTTCGGATGGCATCCACAGGGCATCTGGATCCGCATCTACATCCGAACGCATCCGGATCCGCATCCGCCTAGGACAGAAGCGCATCGGTAGGAATTCAATAGTTTCATTTTTAAATTATGACATTTTTGCATTTATAAAATTATAACTATATGTAATGATGTGGGACTAACTTGGTATTGATGATATGTAAGTATTGGTTTTGCAGGTGTTTGGGGTGCAAGAAAAGGTGGACCTGTCAATCATTTCCATGAACAGGCCTTGACCCTTGTAACCCAGTCAGGTCATTAGGACATTGAGTTCTCCTGGTTACATTATGTATTGAGAATTTGTCATTATTAAGTATATCTCTATCTAGCTGTGGATCACCTTGCTCCAATCAAATGATTTACTTAATTTTCCCAACTTTGAATAAATAAATTAAAAAAAAAAATCAAAAGGAAAAAAATAAATTATAAGAGAAATTATATGAAATAAACATACAGGTAAAAGAGGAATAAAAAACCCCCCAAAAAAAAGGGATGAAGGGACTCTGTGGAGTTGCATTGACTGAGCATGACATTTGTGGGTAGGGCTTGACAATGGAGCACTCTAACTTTTAGCCTCCCAAAATCTTATGTGGATATTTCTAATCACTCTTAATTTTGTACAGCTGCTTTTTAAGCTGGTTACTTAAGAAATTAGGTTTGGAGTTCACATGTTCAAATATTATGTGACATAGTATGTTTTTTTGTTTAGGTGTTCAAAATGGTCCCTGCAAAAATAAGATCCATAGTTGTACGTCAAGTCATGTTTATTGGAACACTAATGTGGCATCACATAATCAATTGCTTTTTCGGATTAAATGAAGTTATATTGAGAAGAATATGACATTGACACTTTTAGCAGTTCACAAGACTCATTCTCCTCAATTACTATCCCTGCTATTAGACCCTACCCCCACAATAAGACCCTCTCCCACTAATAGCTAAGATTATCCTTTCAGCCAAGAAAGAACCTGCCCCCACAGTAAGACCCTCTCCCTCTAATAGCTAAGATTCTCCTTTCAGCCAAGAAAGAACTAGCATGGACGAGGAGGGCATAGGCTTGACCAAGAAGGTTGCGCCATTAATAACTATGGCGCCCCAGTCGCCAGGCAAGGGAAAAATTGCCAGAAGATGTGAAACACAAGGCGCCAGGAGTTGATAAAAATCCAAAGACTTTCCCTTGTCGCCGACATATGCCGTAAGTTGGAGAAATTGAGATGAAGAGGGCGGGGGAGAGGCAGAGCAGGGGCATTTTGGATGCTGGGAGAAATCTGACCAAGTGTGGCAGAGGAAGGTGATAGCTGAGTGTTCATCTCAAAAGTTGTTGCTGCCACACTAGGTTTCCTTATTGTTATAGCTGAGCTGCATTTCCCATAATTTTCTACCTAGTAAAATGGCTAAAATTCTTTGGCGTTTAGGATTCTAATTGTTCTATCTGTAATGCAAATTTTTACCCACATATATGTATTTTGTATTTACTATCCATGGTCTTGTCAATCAAGGTGTAATTGCCATACATATAAAACTATATATATATATATATATATATATATATATATATATATATATATATATATATATATATATATATATATATGCTGGTACCTTTTTATCTTAGTGGAAAGGCGCTGTATATGGTTGTATGGGATAGACTTTATAGGTAGATTTATAAAATCATTTACACGAGGGACATCTGAATACTTCTGCCATTTTTTATCAGTAGCAATGGACTTTTTTTTCAACTCTCATAGATAAGGTACCGTAGGCAAGGGATTACTTTCTTTAGTAGAGGGAAGAATCATCGCCTCTGTTAGTATGATAAGGTACTGAGAGGGGGTGAATCAGTGCAACCATAAATCTGAAATTTTTACTGGTTATCTTTTCAATTAATCAATATGTAAATGTGAAGATTAAGTAACAATACAACATATAAAACATTCACACATCTGAATACATAACACAGATTTTTCCTGTGGAAACTCTTGTTAGAGGGAGAAAACTATGTGTGGGGATGATGCCCATAAGATTTCACTAGTGCACTTGGAAATCAGCCCTGTTAGGAGCAATTACAACCACCTTTCTGAGGTCTGTACTCGGTTAAGAGTACTTATAGTCTGGTTAAGAATTACAATAGTCCGGTTAAAGATTACCCTGTTAAGGGATTTAAAACTCTAGTTGAAGAGCTATCTTGTTAGAGGATTTTCACTTCAGATCTGTTAGGATCTTACTTATCCTATTAGGAGTGACTCTGTTAAAGGATTTTGCTTGCCAATCTGTTAGAATCAACAAGTAGACAATGACTTGATATTTACACTCAATGCATGATAAATCCAATGAATTCCAGATCCATTATGCTGCTCCGAATGCTTTTATGTCTTTATACTATCTCCAACAATCATCACATATCATTGCAACTCTCTCCAACATTAATTTCTTAACCATTTATATACTTGTTTTAGGTCGGTGCTAGAACCCTCAAACATTTTACAAGTTGGCCCTCAAATCTAACTTATCATTATGAGTGGGTGTGCCAAAATCAAAATTAAACATCCTTGATGTCAGCCTAAAACATTAAAATTCGAAAACATGTCGGCCCAACAAACATTTGATTGCAACACTAATCTAACCAATTGTGTCCACCGGTTTATTGTTCTAACTGCCAGTTTCACTTCAATCTTCAATAATTTTCAGAATACTTCAAGATAAATGGTGTGATCGTACGAATAGATAGACATACCTTTGTAGATGTTAACTCTATGAACACGCACCTTAACTCGATCATGTGCTCCAGAAATAATTCACTATTGCTTGTTTTCTGCACTATCACCAATTGACTGAACACTTAGTCATTCGTCAATCCGATCTTTTCAGTACCATCAAAAAATCTGTTTGCTTGACAAAAACAAAACATGTTGCCAACAATAACAACACCACAACATAATCATGTGACCAAAACATATATGACAACTATCAAATGCCAACAACTTCAATGTGCTGGACTCAGTTTCAGACTTTTGAATTAATTTAAAGCACCTCCCTCATTGCAATTCCTAGTTATATGACAATGAAAACTAGTAATAGAGCTTTTGTTCTCCTATTTTCCTTTGTGCTGATGGGTAAATAGATTTGTGCATTTATACAATGGTGGGAATCTCCAACTCTGGAATTGTATAGCAATTTCCTCAAGGTTATTAATTTTTCTGCTAAATTTCATCATATCCCGATTATGGATTAGGGTGTAAGCATTTCTATGACCTTTTAACTTTGCCCATGACAGTGATTTTAAGTGTTAAAAATATTAAAATTTTTGTATAATACCTCTTACGTGCAAGTAATTTAAATATGAATAGCCTCATTAGATATTTTGAAAATAACCTCACTTGTGACAAAAGCAACTTAGATACTAAGCAGGAGGAAAAATCTCAGTGATAACAACAATTCTTACAACCTCAACATGGAAACATTCTTTAAATCAAAATAAAGAATAGGGAATTATTTGATAAATACGGACAGATGCTATGAGCTAAAGGTACGATATATTAAACTTGAAAGAAACTGGTACGATATGTTATCAGATATATAAATACGGACTATTGTTAGGGATAAACTGACATTCACCTAGTTCATGTCAATTGTCTTATCATGCAGGTAATGATAATTGTGGTTAATTGTTCCCATTGTTGTATTAGTAGGGTAAAGTCCATATGGATCCTCAGTGTACTATGGAATTCATTGAATCTTCTACCCAGTTAACCAGTGCATACTTGATTTCAGTACTTTCTACTCTATCTGGGTTGGTGCCGAAGACCAACAAATGGATTGATCCACGTTATAGGTCCAATGATAGTGCACTTCTTTATTAGTCCCTGCCATCTAAGGCGGGGACTAAGACGAATGTTCTCGGGTCTCCTTTTCGCATTAGTTTTAGTCTTCGTAACTGTGTAATTCGTGCAACATTGGGCTTAATCTATGGTCCGAATAATTTCTCGTATTAAAGTGGCATTTAAATTTTTAAGTTTCTTTTTTGCTAGTGGCTATCTACATTTTCCCTAGTAGTCTTTTCTTTTTATTCATCAAAATATTAGAGTGAAAATGTGCGAGCGATTACAAGGTTAGGCAAATGTCATTTCTAAGATGGTCCACGTGCCCAACGTGTTCATTCACATCTTGCATGTGGTGGGTTTTTGCAGAGGCTTGGAGATTTTTGTCCCTAGATTTCTGTAGATTGTATTGCTATGGGCGTCCACCTGTCCATGCATCTCATGTCATGGTAGGGAAAAAGGGAATTTTGGCAATAAGGGTTTGCTTGCATGTTTTGAGGTGGACATTAACTGTAGAGTTTAGTGCATAGATGTCTGTGACATTGGTACGTTAAATGCAAGGTCTTTTAAGGGAATTCCCACAAAGGGCTTAGTAATTGTAGAAGATCTCGGGCTGGTTTAACATCATAGTATTTTATAGTGCTGTATGTTTCTTTTTAATCTCTAACCTCTAGCATTTTAGGTTGCCGGTTTACTTTTGTATGCTTTTGTGCTTTCCTCTTAATTTGTGCCCTTGAAATCTTGTGTATCTCTTTTGAAAGATGGTAGTGGACATGTCTTTATTTACTTTTGTGTATTAACTCGGCTTTGTGAAGTCGTTCAAGGGTATGATAGAACAAAAATGTGGATAGGTTGTGACTTCACTTTTACAAACCTTCTTTCTTGATGTTGGCCGTCATTTTCTAGCTCTTTCTATTCCATATCGTGGTTGAGATTTTTGATCTACCTCTCTGAAAATATCGGCTGTATGGTTTTTCTTAAAGTTTCAATCTTTGATGGCTATATATGACAATGAATACCCGCTTGCTCTATTCTATACATGCTCTGTCATCAGAAACTATCTTCAAATAGAAAATTCAATGCTATAATGATGATAACGATACAATGTCTAATCGTAGGATTCAAATTATTGATATGTAGATTAGGCTACAAGATTTAGAAACAAGGAAACTATTGAATTGTATTCATGTAATCTTCTTCTGGCGTCTTTGGACACATTTCTAATAGTAACTTGTTTTTTGCAAACATCCATCTTTAACTTCCTGAGCATATTCTTAATGTAGCTCTCCTGCCAAAGATGAATTTGTTTCTTCTCCCTGCCTTACAATTTAAACACTTAGGCAATAATGAATTTTGCATAGCTAGTCATCTCAAACTCAGTTGCTAATCAATATTTGAACAATTGTAATGATTTTTAATCATTACTCATAGCAATAGCATCATCAACATATAATAGTAGAATTGTAACCAACTCACTAATATGCTTAAAATAGAAAGTACCCTTAATCCTACAAAAAAACATCAAACCTTCCATACCATGCACTTGAGGATTGCTTCAATTCATGCAAAGTCTTATTTAACCTTCACGCCAATTATTCCTTCCCTTGTTCCATGTAGCCTTGGCATTGTTACATTATTGCATACAAACTAGCTCTTTTAACAGTTCGTTTAAAAATGTTGTTTTGACATCTAAATGAAGCACATGAAGTTCTAAATTATAATGCCAATGCATTGGCCAACAAAACTCTAATGCCAATGCATTGGCCAACAAAACTCTATGGAAGATATTTGCACTGTAGGTGAGAAATTTTGTCGATGGTCCATTCCTACAAATTGGGTATATCCCTTTGCCACTACTACAAATTGGGTATCGTTTGATTTATCTGCTCAACCTATACTTCTACAAAAATAGACACTTGTGTCTGACTTTGTTTATTTATGGTGGAAAACTTGTGATTTCCCATGTTCGATTTTCAATTTGAATGATTTATATTTAGCATCTATTGACTTCCACTATTTTGCATCATTGCTCTCAAGCACATCTTGAACATGTAGTTCATCAATTTCATAAAGAGTGTGGATGCAATATTGCCTTTTGTGAGCTTCCACGCTTTTGTTTCCCTTCAAAGCTCTGCCAATGCTCCTCCAACTGCTTTTCAATGGAAGCTTTGAAATTCTTGAGTTTCTCTAATGCACATGACCTAAAAATAAGAATAGAAACAAATATCATACTTAAATTCACCAATATAGTTGATAAAATATCTTGCTTTATGAGATGTATATAACGTTGAGTTGCATGTGTCTAAATGCACTAGATCATTTCACACTTTTTTATTGTAAACCTTGCACAATATGGAAGTTTTTGTTGCTAATCTAGGCTACAATATTTATGCATTGCCAATTTGAATGACAATTGAAGATCCTGTTAAGATATAGCTACGATCGGATATGGTAATATATATATATATATATATATATATATATATATATATAAAGATCATTTGATATGTGTATATGTTACAATGTAGTTAATATTAACAATCGGTTATGAAGGGTCATGACCTTACGTAGCATAAGCCACGTATGGTCATGGCTCTTCAAGACATGACTATTCAAAGGATATAAATGCATATCAATGGCTGGTGAAAAGATCAATCACAATGGTAATCTATTTCACATAGCACTTATATATATTCTCTATAGGACGATCTTAATTTTACAACATGGTATCATAGCCTAACCTATAAGAGAATAAAATATATTCACAAGCAATCGGTGATAAATTGGCAACTTAGGCTAAGGGCATCTTTCACGGAGAATAAGGAAGACATTTGGGCTTGTGGTAATGGGAGAAGATACACTTATCATAACAAGCAAGCACGATTACTCAATGAACCAGTAAATGCAGTCACAGATAAAACAATGGAGATCTTACCATCGATTCGTTGAGGGATATATGTAGACATCTGGAAAACTGGGGAGAAGGATAGAATTATATGGAAAGGATCGTATTTCATCTCAGTAATTTAGGAGAAGCAATTCATACACCAACCATGGAAGGATCAGAGAGGGGGTGACTCTAATTTAGAATAGCAATAAATTTACACAGTCAGGACTGAAGAATCCGAATTAGATTTTAATCTCTTAAGCAAGCTATGTCACCGAATAGATAGATACATTGAGGCTTGAGAAGATCTGATAAGAGAAGAAAACCATCAAATTAGGGACATTAAAGTCTGCTATAGGAAATGAATAGTAACTAGCCAGTGTATTAAATATACACAAATATTGCCGTTGAGTGGTATAAGGAGTATAGGAGTTGAGACCTCGTGAGTATGATATACTTATTACCAATTCAATCTGCAACATAAAATATCGAGTGTATAATCATTGTACCAGAGATCTGTGACAACAACCGTATTTGGAGGAAGGTTGAAAATACTCAGCGATCATACATCATATGATAGTTGATATTTAATAAACAAAATACAGATATCAAAGCATCGTTGACCAGATTTTGAACATAGTATTTGTAACAGCGATTATAGTTAATTATCGATTGTCAATGTGAGGAGGAAGCCAACGAACTGACTAAACAATCAATAAATCTAGTGTTTAGTCAGCCAATACAATTTGTTATTAAGGAGAGTTATTGTCTAGACATTGGATATGTTGGAAGTAGAAAATGAAGATTAGAGCTAATAATAGTTGCAAGAACATCAAGGAAGATTAGAGCGTGATTAATTCATTAACATAAAACTAGACATTTGATAAAGGGACATGGTAGAAAGGTTATAAATCCTCATATCATGTCCATTTGGAAGATATTAAAGGAGTATCCATAATCATTTGGGAGGAGCATCAAATTGGCATTATCGAAGAGGGAAATAGTAAAGTGGTCATACACAGACCCTTACCATCCACATTCTATACACCCATCTGTGCAATTGTGAACAAATTAAGATAGGAGAGCAACCTCTTGCAATATCATTTATAAGAATTTAGTTTAAGCTCTAAGAGATAGTACAAGGGGACATTATAAGATAGGCCATGATTAATTTTGGAATTGAAGCATCTTTGTAGTTGTAACTGTATCGTCACTGTACAAGCACTCAGGCAGAGCCTAAAATGGCTGATGAACAAATCTTATATGAAATGGAGCGTAGGCAGAAGGAACAAGAGGAATACGATCTCCCTTGAATCCACAACATAAACATCAAATAAATAAATGACCACATAGTTAAAATTAAAGATTTAAACTATATCGTGCACCATAAATTACTAAAGGAAGAATAGAAACTGTGATTTAGAAGGCTAATATGATGATTCATTGGCAATACAAACCATATATTACAAGGGCAGAATAAAGAAGGTGAAATTGATCACTACTAATAGCGACTTATATCTAAATCTAGAGACAACGTTAGTGAATTATGTCCCTGAATCAGAGATGCCAATCATATCAATTGTATGCAGAGAGGTGACAATACAGCTAT
This sequence comes from Chamaecyparis obtusa, assembly GCA_027943335.1. Taxonomy (NCBI): domain Eukaryota; kingdom Viridiplantae; phylum Streptophyta; class Pinopsida; order Cupressales; family Cupressaceae; genus Chamaecyparis; species Chamaecyparis obtusa. The sequence continues at coordinate 757,152 of BSBK01003875.1, forward strand.
CACTCTTAGACCATAGTCAATAACCACAACTAGCAGACAATGATGATGAATATTGGAGATCATACCTAACAACTAATAAGTGTATTATGAAGATGCTACTTGCGATGATGGTGATTATTATGAGTAATGATATTATACAACCTTGATGAATTATTGACACTTGATCATTTGTTATCTTAAGGATAAGAATGAAACCAATATGTTATAAAGGATGATGGTTATAAGTATCATATTAATGGGTTCACCTTACGAAAGGAAATACTTGAAAATATTTGAAAAGATAAGTATCTCATGTTTTATTAATCCATATGAATTTGCAGTTTGTAATTCATTGAATAATAAATTTTGTATGCTTCTATCATTTTTATGTTCAGGATAGTTTAGCCTTATGAACTATTCGTAATCTATCTCTAACATCTTCAGAAAGGTCAAGAAGTTGGCAAAATTTAGCTTCTAAGGAAATAGATGATTCAGTCAACTTGAACAAACTCGATCATATTGATTGAGAGGGAGTTCACTATTGAAGGTAAAACAATTATGAGATTATAGTAGTGGAAACTAGTGGATAGAATCACTGATGAGATGCATGTGGATAGAATCCCTAATCAAGGCATTCCATACATCATGAAACTACAACTCATTGAGATAAACATCATACTAGAGGTTTTTATTATCTTCCTTCAAGTCCAAGAGGGAGTGTTAATGTTGTGGCCTTGGAAAATATCATAATGCATCTTATGCTAGCTGATGTAACCTTATGACTATTCAGATTATTTGTATTGGTTCTCTCAGGAAGGAAGGTATGAAGTGACATCCTGCAGTGACACCAAGTTGAGTATATAAATAGTATATGCCTTCATGACAGAGGGAGAAGCTAAAGGATCTGCATTAGTAGACATTTGAGGATCTTGATTCAGAGGGAGTAGACCATCATTTGTTGGTTCTCTAGTAATCAAGAAATTGTAGCAGAGAATTATGATTATTACCATGTGAGAAGGCTATATGTTAGAGGGAGAAGCTAGAAGATCAAATTAAGTTGGCACCCCAGGATCTTGGTCATACAAATTCAAAGGGAGTGTGCCATGTCAAGATGGTGTATACTTTGTAAGCTCAGAATCCACCAAGACTATGAGACAGTACAAACAAATACAATTTAGTGGAGAACAAATGACTAATATTCTTACCAAGCCCCTTGCTAGAAAGGAGATTGTGTACTTTCAGTTAACCTTGGTATGTTGAGGAGTAAAGCCTTAGCTGAAAAGAAGGTTTCAACTTCAGTGATCCATCATTTTGTATCTTAAATGATTCTTGTCTTTGATAGACAAGTCTAAGGTGGAAGTCTTGGTTTCCACTCTCTGGGATGAGCCATGGTGGATCCACTCTCTCAGAAAAGTCAAGGTGGATGTCATACGTGTGACATTATGGACCCATTCATTTTGTGTTATATTATGAAAGGTGATGATCTTTCATATGTGTTGGGTTACTATTGCTAGGTGACGACTTAGACAATAGCTTAACCTAGTGTCAGGTACGACTATGTATTATAGTCACTAGTCCTGACATTGAATTTTTGGAGTTGTTAAATCTAGTTTCGAATTGGTCGAGGATTATAACATGTGAATCAAGATTAGACTACATTAAGTTGTTGTCCCAGAATGTGCCAGGTATCTTGATTGTTATCGCTAAATCTAGTTCTGAATTGGTCGGGGATTGCGATAACTCTTCTATCAAGATGAGTACATTATATTAATGTCTCGAGCTGTGTCAGATATCTTGATATAAAGTTATGTTTTAGTTATCACTAAAATCTGGTTCTGAATAAGTCGGGGATGATGATAACTTGTGCTTCAAGTTTTGATTTGGATTGTGCCGAATATCTTGACACTTATACTTACTAAATCTAGTTTAGAATTGAGTTGGGGATTGTAATAAATTTCTTCTATCAGGTTTAGTACAATAAACTCGTATTCTGGACCATGCTAACAACCTTGATATCGAGTGATTAAGTGTTATTCTAAATCTAGTTCTGAATTGAGTCAGAGATTTCTAGAACACTTACATCTTGTGATAATCAATCCTCTCTTGCTAAGAGGGAGTGTTAAGATATAGCTACGATCAGATATGGTAATATATATATATATATATATATATATATATATATATATATTAATATCATTTGATATTTGTATATGTTACAATGTAGTTAATATTAACAATCGGTTATAAGGATTTTTCAACAAAATTGGAAATAACAAGTCCCATGGCTTCTGCCACTGCTCCTGATGTGGCTCCTTTTAAGGCTCCCAGAGCTGCTTTGTTAAGGGCTCCCACCGCTGGTTTGTTAAGGGCTTCCACTGCTTTGTCATATGCTATGACCGGTGCTGCCGATTGTCGGCAACTTGCCCTTACTGCTTCAGGTCCTATTGGGTGTGTGGTGGATGCTTCTCAACATCCCACTCATGCTACTCCTGCTACGACTCCCCCCGTTCCTCCTTTTGGTCAAGATTTGGTGTCATCGATGGTTGACGATGCTAGCTCTCATGGTGATCCAACGGTCAAGGTTGGGGAGTGATCTGCTATTCCTGGAGGCTCTTCTCTTCACAAATGTCCTATCCCTAAATAGTCTTTGGCTCCCGGACAGAGGGGTGTGGCCCCTTTCCATGTGTCTAACCCTCTAATTCTTTCTTTGGATGATGAGGTTGTGAAAGACATTGAAGGGGCTTCCGCTATTTTTTCAGAGCATGGTCTTATTTGTAGGTTTACGAGTTTTTGGTCGAGTCTTTCTGATCTGCATGCTTGGATTACTCGCCAGTGGGAACCCATCATTTTTGAAATAGTTCACATTTTCCCTTTGGCTAGGGGTTTCTTCATTGCTAAGTTTGAAAATCCTGCTGATAGGAATTTGATTCTTTGTGATAATTTTTTCAATTGGGATGCTCGATTCATGCTCATGATGAAGTCTTGGCATCCTAATTTTGATGCCTCTTTTGAGACTTTCTCCAAGGTTCCTACTTGGGTGCGGTTTTCCAACCTCCCTCTTCATTTTTGGGTAGACTCTCTGCTTGAGGCTGTGGGTGAGGCTCTTGGGGACTTTCTGATGGTTGATGAGGAATCTACTGATATTCTTCATTCTACTTATGCAAGGATTTTGGTTGATTTGGATTATTCCAAGGGTCTTTAGGATAAGATTATGTTGAAGCATCCTAAAGGATTCTGGATCCAATCCTTGGATTATGAAGGACTCCCCTTTAGATGTAGGAGATGTTTTAAAACTAGTCACTTAGCGGATCAATTGGAAAAGGTTAAAAAACCCGCTTCTTGGTGGAAGGGGGCCTCCTCCCAACATTACTCTGTTGTGAAGGACTCATCTATCAAGAGCTTTTCTCAGGTTGTTTCCTCTTCTCAGGAGATTGATGAGGCCACTGTGCCTCATGGAACCGTTGATGGCTCTTCCCCAGGCAGCGATTCCTACTTTGGAACACCCCTTTGTATAGATACAGTTGTTCAGGGCTCTGATGGTTGTGAGGCTTCTACCCCTTCTTTAGTCAATATTTCATTGGATCACTCTCGAATAGATGCTATTGATTCATCTCTTGAATCAGCTTCTTTGGATACTTTTGGTCCTATCCTAGGTCACTCTCATTCTCAGAACTTGGGTGTCTTGGCTCTTGATTCAATTTCATGGCAAGGTATGGCTAAGAATGCAGAAGATGGGTGGAGTTCTGTGAAAGGGAAGAAAAAATCTAAAAATTTTCCCTCTTTTGATATGTCCCTTCATTCCCAGTCGAGAAAGAAATAATATTTTCTTAGGATTTTCTTTGCGGGTAGCTAGACTTTAGTTAGAAGTATTTTTCTTTGCTGTCCGCTAGAAGTCTTAGGGCTGTTGGACTTAATTGTTCTATCTTTTTATGCGGCTTTTGTTGTTGGGATTCTAGATTCTTTTGTTCTGGGTCCTTTTTATTACAAGTTGTGAGAGCTTGTTGTAAAACCCTCATGTTGGTCTTGATCTGTCCCATGTTAGTATGTTATTTTTGAATATCCTTTCTGACCATTTTGTATAGGGTTTCGAGGCCCCTTCAAAACGTGTTTTTCCTTAATCAAAACAATCGGTTATGAAGGGTCATGATCCTACGTAGCATAAGCCACATATGGTCATGGCTCTTCAAGACATGACTATTCAAAGGATATAAATGCATATTGATGGCTGGTGAAAAGATCAATCACTATGGTAATCTATTTCACACAACACTTATATATATTCTTTATATGATGATCTTAATTTTACAACAGATCCAAGCCTTTCTATGAGATGTTTTCAACTCAGAACTTCCAACAGCTATATATTGACATGCCCAAATTTGCAATGACAAAGCACAAAAATGACTCTCAAAACTATTGCACAATTTCTAAATTGTAGGTTTAAACATTGAATGGATACACAAAACCTGGTTGGTATCATTGATTCAGGGCGGATCGCAAATAGTTTTTGGCTCATCCCTCTCTTCATCAGAAATGTGATGAAATATTGAACTCTACCAGTGATATTTTCTTTAGGTGATTCAAGAATATTTTTGGTGCCTCCAAATGAATTTGTTGTTCGCTTTGTGTCCCACATCCGATATGTAAATATTGGATACAAATATTGTATTTTTAGTAGGATAATTGAAATTCCTTTGATTGTATGCACTATGAAACAAGTAAATGATGATTCACTCATCCTTTTTGGAATTGTATACAAATTAGGTAATAGCGAGGACACTATTGATTACTTGTAATTGTATACAAATTAGGTAATAGTGAGAACAATGCTGATTACAATTGTGGAATTTGACTTCATAAATAATATGAATCATTAGTATTCTTACTGTGTATAATAATTATTTTTATTCTCTCACTACATTGTGCAATGTATGTCATGTAATGTGTGTTGTCTTATGTCTCCTGCTGACACATGCTAAATTTGTCCTGATCTCGATTACTATTTTGCGCAATGCTAGGGCAAATGGCAACTCCCAGCTACTCCCCTACCTAAGGCAGGGATTCCAGTTGTGTGTAACCCTTGTTTGTATAGATGACATCAAAATTTTGAAATATCTAAATATGATTATCCAAATGTGCCTGAAACAAGCTCATGAAACTTACCGCTTGAGCTAGAAACGTTGTCTACTTCAAATTTGCTCGTGAAAAACCTTAACACTTTTATTTTTGTTTGATTATTGTTTTTTATGTTTTTCTAATTTTCGGATTTGAATTTTTAATCTATCTAAAGTTTTAAGTGATTGATTATTTATTTAAATAACTAATATATGTTATCAATTAATTTTATTAATGAATAAATATTTACATAATATTTATATAATATAAGCTATCTATTTATTAAATTAATAAGTATATGTTCATATAATATTAATGATAAAAGTTTATTATAATGGTCCATTTGCTAAATTAATAAATAAATGTATAGTAATTATGAAAAATAAATGTTTATTATGATATTAATTTTGATAAATTGATATGGAATTAGTATATTGTTTTGAATTTACAATAGTTATGACTATTTGTTTAGTGTGTGTGAAATACATACTAGATAATATAGTTATGAAGTATCAACTTTTGAGTCAAGAAGAGATTTATAAAATGCTTGTGGTCTCAAACATTGGTAGAGCAGTCTTTAGAACTTGGATTATTTCTTCGGAGTCAATTTCAAAGGACCTTGCAAATTGAAGCATGCCATTTTTATCAAATTTCTAAACAATTCTTTTCCCCAAAAAATAATTTTAAAATTGATAATATCATTTATATTATTAGAAAGATGACATGTTTAGTAGAGCTTATATTCTCTTTGGACAAATGTTTATATCAATTTGCAAATTATACGAGTAACATAAGCATGGTAACATGTATTTGGATATGATTATGTTGTCTTTCAATTCTGTCATTTTGAGATTGGAAGAGACCCCTCACAAGGGAAATTGCAAGATCAATAATTTTAGGAAAATTCATTTACTAGCATATCATGTTAATACCAAATAACTATTTTAGAGTGCAGAACTAGAAACAAAACCAACAGTGGTTGATAGTTTTATCCAAATTGAATAAAGAAGCAGATTTAGGATTAAATGCTAATTTCTACAGCCTAATTGTAGATTAATTGCTCAACAATTTTCTCAAATAAGAAAAATAATATTAATCTATTTGATTTGCAACTGTCAATACTTTAGGTTATTTAAAAGCTCTAAACAACACAAGCAAATTCACATGAAACCAATAATAAAATGGCACAAATATGCCCAAGAAATTCTATGGTGGGGAAAACTTCAGGAACAAGAACTCATACAACAAATTACAAGATTGCCATAGCAATTACACAAATAATTTCAGCTTCACAATCTTCTTTCTCTATTTGGATACTCGCTCTCACTGAATTTCAAACTTGTGCTAATAAAAAATTGTGCATTAACATCAACTCATAGGTTCAATCTATGAGTTTTTAATCCAAGGTACATCGTTGCATTCAACTACCATATTTAGATAACAATTTATATTTAGACATCTTGCATGAATTATGCCTACTACAAACAAACTATGACTTCTACCTATAGTATAAAAGAAATAATGGTGTAACATGACACACACACATGATGGGGTAGAGATATAGAAGCATAGTATACTTTTACACATTGAATAATAGGCTTCTCCACCTCCTTTTCATTCAATAAATATCACATATTTATAGGATTCTTAAATCCTATTTTGTAGGAACTAACATTCCTAAATAGACAAGAGTGGTTTTAACAACCCACTATACGAACATTAACAAAATAACTTATTAGACAAATGATATAACTAATAATAATAATAAGTTGTTAAAAAACTTAATATTATTATGACACTTATTTATCACACATATATCACCACTCCACAAACCTATTAACTTATTATTTTATGCATCCTAATATTCCTAACCTATGTGAACACTAATTCCCAACACCCCCTTAGGTGAAAATGGAGAGATTGTACATCACACTACTTAATACCACACATAGTAGCTCACCAAACATTATACAAGTAGGGACATACATATCTACTCATAGAACTAGAGATAGGGACTAACACATTTATCCAAGGTCTTACATCAAATTTGGATAGGGACAAACACATCTATCCAAAAACAAGGTTATGAGCAGGGACACATACATTTGCTCACAACAATTATGATTGGGGACAAACACATCCAATCATAATTACTAACTCTTGTGATTGGGGACAAACACTTCCAATCACTTCACCATCTTGTGAATGGTGACAAATACTTTCACTCACAAACAACCAACAATAGTGATTGGGGATAAACTCATCCAACCACTTACATCTTCTCGTGAATGGGGACAAACACATCCATTCACTAACAAACAAGAAATCTGATTGGGGACATACACATCCAACCACGATATTAAAGGTTTGAGAACCAAGCCCTCATTGTCGCATATGCAGCCACCATTGTAGATCAACGCCACTCTGAGCACAAATGATATGAGATGGTTGTCGCTGCCACCCGGAAACTGATCTTGGCTTTTATTCTTTTTTGGCATGAAATGGGAAATGGAACATTGATTAGTATTCCCCTCGCCCACAATGTGAAATTTCCACTTATTCATACTGAAATAAATGAAAAATAAAATGCCACCAAAGCTAATAAGCAGCCCTGTCATTGGTGACTAATGAGAGAACGTTGATTGTCCTCCAACCTCTGATGCCTCCATTCTCCAATACAATTGCTACTTATCAAATTTGATTTTGAGGCTCATTTTTTGAATTCTCCCTTAAAATAAATTTCTTGCAAAGAATGTTGGGTACCACTAATCATGCACTCCAATTTCAATTGAGATAGTTTTTATTTTTTGATACTTTAAAATTTCAATGACATTCACAATTCACAACTCATACATAAAAGAGAAAAATGGACCCTGTTCTAAACAAAATAATATAACTTGCATTTGACACACAAATTTTTATACTAACTAGACAATCACCACACTCTGAACCTGCACACCGAATACAAATACAAATAGAATTGTGTTGATGTTAAGATCATAATAATGCCTGATTGATCAGATCGAATCTGCCAGATGTGAGCTCCTCCAAATGAGAGAATGACACTAACAATGATCTTCAACTAATGTGTTCCAAACATCACCACACGATGCAAGGCTGGGCGGATCAAGGTGACCGCAACAACAAACATCCATTGAATAGTCATAGGATTCAAACATGATCATAAAGAACTCTAGCACCAAACAAGATCATACTAATCATGTAATAAGCTTCGCACAAAGAAAACATAGGCCAGAAATAATTGTTTGCAAAATATGCAACCTGATCTGTAGATCTCCCCACAATAACTTTAGCCGGTCAGTGCAAATGGAAAACTTTATCCCTTTAAATGTTGTGCCAAACGCTTGTTACCAAAGAGAAAAAGCTTCTGACTTGGGAGCAATCAAGATGTCGAACACTAGTACAAATTGCAGAGAGAGACAATTTCCTTCACTGTCTGCTAATCGCACCAAGAGAATTCAGGCTACCCTCAAATCACAAAATAGAGACCTTATGAACTTCTGGAAAATCTATAATTTGCCTCCTGCAGATTTCAAATCCAAAAAAGGTGGATGGTCTACTTTACGCGTATCCCTCCATGTGCATTGCATGACCATTTTTAGGAATGCCAATTAATTCATAGATCTGGCATGATGTCTAGCAATGAATGCACCTATCCATTGTCATGTCTATAACATTTCAACTTTTCTAAAAATCAAATCTCGAACAAGCCACGAAAGAAAAGAAAGAAGAAATGATCAACAGCATATGCAATGTATTATATCCGAAAGCGGCATCTAGAAACTATATTATCCCTAAGAAAATATCAAATCAATGCATATTCAATACACAAGATCTGTAATAATCGATAATCCATAGCGTGCACACTACAATTGCTAAAAATACCAAGATTGAAAATAGACATGAGCAAAAGCCACAAAAAATATTGGATAGGATGCAAATTTGCCTTCCTTTTCTCTCTGAATTTCCAAATTAAGGCGTCGTTGGTTTCTTCTACATTCGGAGTGCCTTGATGCAAAACATTTTAAAAAATGGTTGCGAGCTCTTGGTTTGGTTGCTGGAATTGACATGGAATTGGAAAACGGGAATTGGTTTCCTGCCTCAAAATTGAATTCTCAATTTCAATTCCATACTTCAATTCTAATTCCAGGTTCTGAGGTGGATTAGCAGAATGCTCATTTTGGACCAAAATTAGAATTGGCCTATACCAATTCACCAATTCTTGTTTTCTAATTCCAGCAACCAAATGGGCAATGACTTGGCATCATAAATATCCTTCAGAATCACTTGAAAGATGAAATCCAAGCAATTTCTATATTATTAAATGCCTATTACACAGACTGTGGGGCACAATTTTAAATCCTTCCACATGATCAGGTTGGAGATAATCTCATCAACCCAAAATCCGCTCTAATACCATATTAGAAAAAATGGGGCAGAGATATAGAAGCATAGAATAATTTTACATGCTGAATAATATTCTTTTCCACCTCCTTTTCATTCAGTAAACATTACATTTTTATAGGACTTTTAAGTCCTATTTCGTAGGAACCAACACTCCTACATAGACAGAGTGGTTTTAACAACTCATTGTACGACCATTAACGAAATAACTTATTAGACAAACTATATAACTAATAATACAATTAAATTATTAAACAACTTAATATTATTATGACACTTATTTATCACACATATATCACCACTCCACAAACCTATCAACTTATTATTTTATGCATCATAATATTCCTACCCCATGTGAACACTAATTCCCAACAATAAACACACACGCACACACACATGAAAGAATGGTAAAAGGGTAAGGTAAAGTTCATATAGTTCCTATGGAATAACTTAGTGAACTAGGCCCATTTATTTATTTTATGTTGCATTGGAAAGACCAAGATCCAATTAGACTAGAAAAAAGAATCAAGTGCTAAGGGGATACAATAATTTCCTTCTCTATTTTTCCATTGAGGAATAAATGTAAATGTAGAATTGAAGAGGAAAAGTTAAATCTAAGGTCAAATGAGGAGCAATGCTGACTTTTAACATGCACAAACTAACAAAAAATAGATAGTCCAATTCTATTACCAAAAATAGAAACTAACTTGTAAACTCAATTTGAAGGTGATCATGAGGGACTAGGTTGGCCTATTCCCTATAGTTTTGACTGTTTTCATTCGCAAATTATAGTTGAGGTCTTGTAATTCTCAGATTTGGTCCCAAAAATGGTGCCACTTGTTCATGCACACAAAAAAGAGAGAAATGAAATTGGTGATATGCCCCCAAGTGAGGATAAACCAAGGGAAGTAAAGAACATGACACAAAGAGATCATAAAGGGATATACTAACTTTGGGGTTAGTATAATCATATGATAACTCATGAATATCAAGAATTATTATAATTGAATTGACATCATCCCCCAAAGGTAGAAGAACTACGAGCACAATAGAAGATCACATAAAAGATATGAAGAAAAGATCTTTTTGAGATAGCAATGCAGAGACTAAAAAGAATAAATGGTTGCTACCACTTTGCTTAATCCCTAATTAGAAAACGCGAAGACACATTTATGACAATATCACATGTATGTTATGTATATGATAGATAGAAGATATGAGATACAAATAGAGGAATGTCATAATAGGTTCAATTCCTTTATCACCTTGCGCCAACAGAGTAACAAGGATCATTTAAAGAAATCTAGACATAACATATAACAAGCAATACATCACAGGAGAAGAACACTATGAACAAGGAAATAGATCAAGGAATCCATCGTACAAGAGGATCCAGTGAAGTGTATCAGCCACCCTCCCCTCCCAGTCATCATTGTTCAAGGAAGGTGGACAACATGCAAGAGGCACAACATTGAGCATGGTAGATGGAGCCATCACTAGTTCCAAATAAGGACCATTCTCTAATGACGATTCATTGTGTATGTCACTAGGAGCTAAGGATAACATTTGTTAAAATTTAGTAGATAAGTCATGATTAACATTTTACCAGGCCATAATCATTAGAGAGTCATTGTGAATGAAGGTGCCTATTTATCACTTTGCTAGCATTTTGAATCTGTCTACACCCCTGTCCGCCCCTTCCCTATTGTCCATGACTATGGAAGATGCCCTTGGTCTAGTGACTCTTGTAGAGGATTCCTCTTTATTGTCTACATACTCTTCTATGTCGTCTATGTGTGCCACACTTAGATCTCCTAACTGTCGTCTCTCTAGGTTGGGGTTGGATGTGCAAAGTGTGTCTCCTCTAGTCATTATGGGTGGCTTTGAGACTCTTCATATTCCTGAAACTAGTGGTGGAGGGGTCTCCACTTCTGGGAAGAAGGTTGGGGTTCCTCCCACAAACTCTATTGTTATTGGTGGACAAAGCTATGCTTGTGCTGCCAAACCTACTACCACTACTACAAAGGGAAAAGCGTTACCTATGTCAAGACCTCCCATGTGGTGATGTGTTACCCAGATGTGGTGGATAATGTGGATTTCTACCAAATTTTTGGGTTGGTTTATAGAATCACTAGTTTCTAGTCCTCTCTTCTGGATATGCATCACTGGGTGATGGATTCTTAGAGATATCTAGTCTCAGGTAACATTGAGCTTTTCCCTTGTACAAAGAGATTTTTTATTGATGTTTTTTACTTTTGCTAAAGAATGTGATTTGGTATTGAGAAAATTATGGGTGTGGGGAAATCATTCTCTCTCGACCAAACCTTGGATAGTCTCCTTTAACTCTCTTACTAAGTGACTTATTGTGCATCTAGTATGGGTTTGTATCCCACATCTTCCTCTTCATTTTTGGAAGAATTACTTCTTCAAAGTCACTGGAGACTTTATTGGCTATTTCTTAAAGGTATATGAGGCTATGTTGCAATGGATCCCTCTTCTATTTCTCGCATTCTAGTTGACATTGAAATCTCTTCATCCCTTCCGGGGGATGTGGTTCTCATGGTTGGGAACATGCCTTGGACCCAATCATTAGATTAGGAGGGCCTCCCCTATCGATGAAGAAGGTGCTTCTCTACGAGTCATTTGGCTATAAATTATTCTCTCGTGTTGTAAAGGTGTTTCCACTTGGTGGGTTACACTTTTTTAGACATGCTGATTTTTGCTGAAATAACACATTTTTAATAAAATATGACAATTTAAGCCTTGAGAGGTTCCATTTGAAGGAATTAATTACAAATGGTTATCTCAAATCCTCTTAGATAAAAAAACTATTGATATAACATCTATACTCCTCATTCATACCTACAATGGAGTCTCCTTCACACCTATTAAAATGCTGACAAAAAATAACTTTGACTTTATCTTTTGGAAGATCAAATGAATCCATTTGACAAAATTATATATTTAGTAAGGTACTACTGAGAAAAATCTTTCCAATGATTATAATGTTAATATATATTAATTTTATTATGACTTTGTATTTTTAGTTTTACTAAACATAGATATTTCACCATATGTCTACCTCTATGTTTGACGCTTATGGAAAAATAGTAAATGAGAGAAAAAAATTCTAAAAAATATCTATGCCATAGGTATTGAAGTTCTCTTTCTATCAAAAAAGAAAAGAGAAATTGGACAAATACACGACAAGTTATAAGCTATGTAGTCAAGGTATGTCAAAATTATAGTTTAGTCAACTTCAAACATTAATAAAATATGCAATAATTATGATAATGTCATAACACCAATTTCATTCCCTTCGTATGGATGTTACAAAACTAAATTCTAAAGAAGAACATTGATATCTATTTTATAAAAAAAGTTATGCTCTATGAAAACAATGTAACTCTTTGAAAATGATGTTTTTAGAAACATACCAGTTTTTGTGGGAGAAAGAAAAAACCATTCAAATAAATTCAAAAATAAAAATAAAAAATATATTTAGAATCTATATAAAAAATCCTAAAAGACTCTAATTTACTTCATCTTCTGATTTCAAATGGTTTAACGACAATATGCATCTGATTTTTTTTTTAAATGCAGAGTTCAGTGTCCGTTCAGGCAAAAAAGTGTAACCCACTATTGTGGGTTCACCCTGGAAGGACATAAATGATGATTATTTGACTATCCTAGCCTTTGAATCCTTTACTGATTACTTTTTATAGGCTAACAATGTCTTCCCCTAGGGTGGTGTTGATTTTGTCCCAATGGATCTGACTCCACCTACTACTATGTCAACACTATCTGGAGGTGTGGACCCTTCTCTAATTGCTACTACTAATATGCCCCAACCTTCAGCTGTTGAAGTTCAACATTGCCAACACTCTATTTCTGGTGCTGCTACAAATTCTATCTCTTTGGGGGTTCCTCCACCCTCCTCTTGTGGTGGGGACACATCTGATAGTATCACCTAGATATTTTTTCGATGAAGAAGGAAAAATTAATCTAGAGACTCTCATTCTCCTCCCCATGTTGGAGGTGAGTTTTATAGCCACTCTTAATGTGGGTTACTAGATGCGCTTCTAGTCTACTATCAATGGTATCCTTTGACCTTGTTGTAAATAATTTCTTTGGTATGTGGTTCTAATGCCTTTGAGACATAGTGGTATAAGGGACAACACCCTTTTTTTATTTATTTTAATATAAGAAATATTGTACCATCATAAATTATTGTAGATGCTAAAAAATGGTTAACACCCGCATGCCTATGTGTTAACATTGTGATTAAAACACCATATTTACACTTTAACTGTTCTTCTATGTTGTGCATATGGTTTTTATCATATGTCGGCATTGTGTCTTTCGTCATTAATTGAACATTGAAAATTGTTCAATTAATTACTAACATTTCTTCCATAATCTTATCGATTTCGACCAATTTGATGATCAAAATCATTTTCAAAACCTATCAAATCTCTTCAAAATCATTTCAATCATTTCAAAATCAATTTGAAACCCTATCAACCCTTTCAAATAATTTCAAACCATTTCAAGCCTTGTCTAGGGCTTTCAAAACCAAGTAAAGTTCGTTCCAAGACTGTCAAACTTCTTTCAAAACCGTTTTAATCCTTCCTAATTCAATTCAAAATCATGAAAAATGTTCAAAATCAATCAAAGGCATTGTAAAAGTCATCGATGCCATTTTGAACCACTTTCAAAATGCACTCAAATCATTATCAAAATAATCAAAATTAAGTCAATTTTGCATCCATGTCATCAATTCGGTTGAGAATCCACTAATTTTATCTCTAGGGACAAATAACCCATAGTTTATGCCTATGTCCTAGTTGAATAAATAAATACACTTTATTCATTCCCTCTTTCCTATGTCTCCACAATTAATTAATTGGCTAATTGCATTATTTATGGAATTTCATAATTTATTTTTCTAATTTTTAATTTGGTGGGAATAATGTTTTAAATTCAAATAACTCCCTAACTCTTCCATTATCCTACTAATTAGCCTCCACTTTCCGTCTGTTTGTCACAATTTGTCATAGTTTTATGACAGATTTCCTTTTCAACTCCTCATTAATTTTCCCAATTGGATCTCTTACAATTTTTTATAATGTGTCATAATATGACACTTTTCCAATTTCACTCCTCAATTTTGACAATATTCCAATTGTGCTTCAAGTTGCTAATTTTGCAATTTGGTCTCCAATCTCCTATAAATTGAGGTCCTTTTGCCTTCAATTTATAAGCATCTACTTTTGAATCTTCTCACCGTAATTGTGTTTATTTTTCTATCATAAGTTGAGTGTATATTGACAACACGAGAGCTACATCAAATTGTTTAGAGAAGTAAGAAAGGGCATATGAGTCAAATTGAGAGAGTCTTTATTTATGTTTTGTATATCTTGTTTTGATTCCTTCTCCGTTTCTCTTATGTTTGGATAGGTTGATTATGCACATGTTTAGGGTTTGATGGTTTCTCTTATTATGAATTTTAACTCATTTTCTTGTACTACAATTGTAAGCACTTAACATGTGTGTAATTTCATGACTCTTTAACACCCACCTAAGTGTGTTTTCATAGTGGGACTTCATATGGCAGCTAATTGGCACCTAAATTCAAATATAAGTACTCTATTATTTCAATCTTGTTTAAAAATGAGGTAATCCCTTATTTCTAAGTGCACTCATCTATTATTTCTTCAATCCAATAATCTATTTGATCACCTAGGCCCTATGTTACCATATGCGACCTTTGTGTTTTGTCCCGACCTTAAAATCAAATGTGCCTTATAATCCAACATCCCCTAATTATATAGGATCTATGGTTTTGATTTGAGTCCCAATTGGATGGAACATAATGCCTAATGCAATGTGTTCCAAGGAACATAATTCCCTGGGCATTGTGTTCCCCAAGGTTTGGGTTGAAATTAGAACTAGATCCCTATCTAGGTAATTTAGTTGGGTATTTGGATTCATAGTCAACCTTTCCAAGTTTTAACCCCTGAGATGTTGTGAGAGGTATATAAAAACCCTATATCTCCTCATTTGGGCATCAAGTTTTTTAAGGAAAGATATCACATCTACTCTCAAGCATTTGTGTCCATTACCAAGAAATCAAGTTCAAAGTTTCAAGTCAAACATCCAAGAATTCATGATCTAGACTTCTTCTCAAGCGTTCAAGTGTTATTCTCCATGGATCAATGTTATTTCTCTCATTGAAGGCCAAGAAAATGAGTTTTCTATCAAGGAAGGAGATATACATACATTCATCCAAATCTTGTTTCTTCTTCTCAATTAATTATTGTGATGAAATATAACATCCATTAGACAAGGTTTGTCTTTCATGAGCTCCTTTTTTTAATTTTTGTGTTTAAGTCAAATCTATTGTATCAATATATTTGATCACTTCAACGAAAAACTTGTGTTGCCAAGGTATGACCAAGGTATGACATACTTCATTTTTTAGATCCAGCCTCTACTATTTAACAACACACTCTTATTTACTTTATTTAATTTCAATGTTTATTCTAAATAGGGGTTTGATAGAGGAAAAACCCTCCATTCAATCTTATTTCTCATCTTTTTGTGTGTAGGAACAGGTAGCAAATCTATTGATACTTAATTTAGAAAGTGCGAAATCTGATGGAAATATTACAATTGATTTCAGGAAAAGTTGCTCAAAACACATTACCCCAGGCTATTTATTCCTAGGAGTAGAACATCTAGGGCATTTTGCACCTTTCCAATCCACCCTAGATTTGTACTGTAGGTTGGTACAACTCTAGGTCATTACAATTGTCTGTTAGTTTTCTATTGGTTTGTATTTCTCGTAACTTGTTATATTTACTTATTTAGCCTCCTATTTTGCATCATCATATTATTTACCATTATATTCATCTTCACCCAATTAATTATTGCAAAGGATCATTGAATCACTTAGTGCTTAAGTCCTACTTGAGCCTATTAGGTCATCTTCCTTTTGATTGTGCTTTAGGGAAAGGATAAATCTACCTTGCTTACCTTTTCTTATTGTACATTTTAGTGAACCTGAAACACAACATTTCCACTTTTGATTTGGTGTTTAGATCTCATACATTTCATTCTTAGATCTAATTTGGGAAACTTTCATGGAGTTTACTAAGTGAAATTGGTGAGTGATATCTCATGTTATTACCTTTCTTCTTACTTCTTTTTACCAATCACATGGAGTGAATAATATTTTCTTACATTTCATTATGTTTATATTCTTTCATGTTATTATTGCATATGATACTATTAGAGTTTCAAATATCATTCTTCCTTATAAAGCACACTTCAAGACTTTTATCAATGTTTCATATTGTTTTGTGATAAGATTCTTATCAAAATGCATGGAATATATTGATTGCATAACCCAGTTTTTGTTGGTGAACCTAAAGATGACATTGGCATAAGCCACCTTAATCCTTCTCCTACAATGTATATTAATCATGAATATATAGATCAAGCTTGTAATTATTCCATATTAGTGAGATCTGTTAGGAATAGTCCCAAGAGCTAACTGAGAGCGGGGGGGTGGGGGGGGGGGGGGGGGTGAATCAGTTATCTACAAGTTTCAATTATTTATCCAATTAAGTATACTTAAACATAAAGCATAAACACAATGAAAGAACACTTGAACACAACACCAATATTTTAGTTACGGGAAAACCCAAATAGGTAAAAACCCTGGTGGGAATTGACACCCACTAATAATCTGCACTAGTGTATAATGATCCTTGTTAGAAGATCCTTAACCCTGTTAGGAGTTGTCTTTACAATGATTTTAGTACAGTGACCTGGTCAAGGGTCGGAACCTGTTAGGAGTCTTTTATAATTAACCCTATTAGGGGTGAGGACACACTATCCAAGAGCACACTGCTCAAAGGAGGTGAAGGCTACAACCTTCTAAATAACAGATACACACTATATCTGGATCTTGGTGAACTGCACTTTGACCTGCTATTAGGACCAGTTCCAATGTATAGCACAAACTCTTTACTTGGTCACATAGACCTTCTGTTGATGGCTCAACACTTCGCACACTCTGCTCTACTCTTCACAATCAACTCTGAACCATACCTTAGCAATCACAAATGATTGCCTATAAATATATTTTCTCTAAAAGATATAATCAAGTTAGCCTATTAGAACCACCTTGAAATCATATTAGAGAAACCATAACATACTCCAATAATAATTCTGTCAGCTCTACTAAGCACGCATCACAAACTGGGACCTGTCCAAATCAATAAGTGTAGACACACGCTACACACTGTCGGCTCTATCAAATTAACTGAATCTTTCTCCTCAAGATGAATTACATCATATTCTCTTAACTGAACATTACTAACTCTTCTCCAATCACTAATCCAAGGGTGCATACCGTAATGATAGGCGCAACTCCTGTACCAACATAATCTCTGTCGACTCTTCTGAATAAACATAAAAGTTTATACATGTAAACATAAATATTCCTATTTCTATGTTCCCAAATCGATCACACATTAGTCAAAGAGGGGAAAATGTATGCACCCAAAAATGGTCACCTAGACTTTGGGCCCCATTTATTTGATTTATCAATCCTGAATCATTTTTATCAATAATCAATATTTTTAACATTATCAATCTCTTGATCAAGTCTTAATTTCGATCATATATTGGATTTTTATCCTTGGGTTAACCATTTATCCTAAGTCTTTATTTCATTAAAAGGAATATTTCCTCCCCTTTTGATTAAATAAAAAGCCCACCCTTTCCTCTTATCCTAAGTTGCACAAATAAAGCATTATTCATGTTTTATAAAAAGGAGAAAAGCACTTTTTGTCTCATATGGACATAAAGTCAACTCTTATTTTCCTATTGGAGGATACTCGTGCACAGGGATTGCTCCTCTTTCAAGCTCCACTGCTGATTAAGACTTTTTGCCTCTTAATCTCCATGGTCCATTTCACCTCATTTCTTATAAAAGGAGAGCTCTCTCCTTCATTTATATGCCATGTTTTTATGCTAATGTTATGCTGCAGGTTTTAGGTGCATTTGGAGCTTTTGAAGATATTGAAGACTTGCTTCATAATCAAAGCTGAAGAGAATAGAACAACCATCAAGTAGTGAAGGTATGCCCACACACATGGGATCCGGGGCATGAACCAAGTGGTCCCTCAACCCAGAAACACCACGGAGGGGGATTTGAACTTGGGATTTGAAAGTGAATGAAAGATGGGAAGTTTGAAAGAGATGGAGATGAAGAGGTGAAGAATGCCCCAGTGAAGATCGAAGGATCAGGCCTCAAAAAGGTTAGCCAACTGCGTGGAAGAGGGGGAAAAGGTGATTTGGATGATCAAGGTGATCTTGGATTTCGGTTTCGATCCCGAAATGAATAGAAAATGATGGGATATGAAAGACAAGAAGTGAAAGACATGATTAGGAAGAAGTGAAAGGTGAGCACAATTGATTAACAAGTCCATGAAAGATGAAAGGAGAGCTCTCTCCATATGCAAGATGCAAAACTAAACTAACATGAATTTAAGAATGCAAGCTACATGAAAAGTGGTTTACTTGCAAGGTCACAAAGCCAATAGACATCTAATATTCATCATTGAGCATTATTGGTAGCGTCGCAAGATCATACAATACACACTAGCATAACTATGTGGATCTGAATATGATCTATATCGGATAGAAATGTGGAAATCTCACCTATGCATCAAAGACATGTAGGTCCAGATGACTAATGCAGTGAGATCACCTAAGTTTGATATAGCAAGATTATGCTCGCATCGAGACACAAGAAAGTCAAGATGACTAGAAGCATGCACTCGCGAAATAGTCAAGGATAATACCTTGTAGGTCCATAGTGTCAAGTAAGACCAGCATAAATGCTCATGACAGTGAGGACCAACAAGATATACCCACAAGCAGATAAAGAAATAAAACATCTTCTCATACCCTCAGTCTTCTAGCCATGCATCATTGAAAACAATCATAGGGGGAGAACACTCAGCAAATAAATCATCATAGACAACACGCAAAGAAATAAAGTCAAACAAATCTCATCAAGTCAAGTGCATGTGTGTAGGTCATAGAGTCAAGCTTTGAGTATCACATCTGCCAATGAGAAATATTGCATCATCCAAGATGATGGGAAGGATATCTGATAAGTGTTAAGAAACACTTGATGCTAGGGCAGTGTTGAAAAACACAGTTGGGGTGGTGTTGAAAAATACCATTTGCGAGGTGCCTAAGAAACCCAGATGTACAAAGAGACCCAAGATAAGCTTAAAACAACGTATGCCCCCTAGACTAAGACAAGAGTCAATTCCAGGCTAGGAGAGGCAAAGCGAGAAGTGGAGCGAATGAGTGCCATGCAAGACTGATAGACATAGGTGCAGAGGGTCTCAAGCAGTGCCTATTTCTAGGTTTTCACCACTTGATAGATTTATTGCAATTTTTTCAAGACTTTTTATAAATTTTTTTTGTATTTTTTCTACCAAGGCGCCTGTTTCCAGGTTTTCACCAAGGTACTTTTTCAATTTTTTTCAATTTTTTGATTTTTTTGGTGAGACATCAAAGTGCCTATTACTAGGTTTTCACTAGGATGCTCATTTTTTCAGTACTTTTTATGCTTTTTAGGATTTTTTCAGCATCATATATGAATTTTTTTTGGTATTTTTTCAGGATCATAAAATATGTACAAAGGATGCCCCAGACAGAAATGGGCATCAAGAATCTACTTCCTCTGATGTAGAGAACTGATAGGCCCCAGGCCCAAATGCTGCAACTGTGACAATAGGAGGTCTCAACCAGTTCGACCAATAATAACCATCCCTGAGCAATGTCTGAGCTAGCGGAGGATCGTTAGAATGTGATCCACATATGCCATCGTGGATTTCAGCTAGCACTTTTTCTGACTCCTCTATTTCTAGACACTTAAGGAGAGTTCTGTCTAGACCCTTCCTATACAAGTCACCAGAGATAAAGGAAAATTGTAAGGGATGGCGGAAGGAATGGCGTGGTGGATTTGCAAGAGGAATATTAGGTGGAAGATATGAAAAGATGGTAGGATTGTAAGATTTGTGAGCAGGATAGCGTAATTCATCCACCAGGAACTTGAAGTGAAATTTATGCTTTTTCATTTGTAAGATGGATGTTGAAGTAACCAAGGCATTACTAACTTCGTTCTTAGCTCTAGGAATGGGCTGAAGTATAATAGATATGAGATCATGCTTGAGGTAGTGCATCAATTTTTTGTAGAGAATCAGCTTGTCATCTTTTATTTGAGAATCATTATTTTTGAGCAGATTTTTATTTTTACTTTTCTTAGGTGCGGATACCGCCACAATGTGGTTTTCACCATTTGACCATTGCTCTTTTCTTTTGACTTGGTGACCGTGATGTTTGATTGCTGATTCAATCTTTTTTGTTGCTAGTTCTTTGGTGGAAGAAGTAACAGGTGTTGATGTGAGATAAAATGAATTGACTGGTTCAATAGTATTTATGCGAAGGATGTCATCTCTGGTGACATGAGAGGTTGAGCCTATAGAGTAAGCTCCAAAAGTAGCTAGATCTAGACTTGTCATAGAAGAACCAGCATGGTCCACTAAGGCAATACGAGGAACAAACTCATCAGACCCCACACAAGACCCATCAACCACGTCAGGTGGGTTACGAGAGGTATGAACCACATCAACATCCATATCTATCATGGGAGGATCTTTTGGAAGAGGCTTAAGATGCCGAGAAGTAGAGATACTCATGTCATTATGTGAGAGAGCACCTCTTTGTAGTAGTCGTGCAATGTTACGATGTTGTCTATCATAGTGCAATGATTCTTTAGGCACATAGGTTCTAGACATAGAGGCCTCAGCCATATCATCAGTAGATATACATTCTTCTCCCCAAAGGAGTGAAGTAGAAGGAAGATCATCTCCCATTTGAGCCATAGTGTGTAGCAGTGACTCATCTGTATCTATGTCTGAATTACTGAGCATGGGAGTATTTCTAGAATCCTCTCTATAGATTCACTCTTGAATAGCTTGTTCTTCTCTTTCTACTTCTAAAGGAATGGATGAAGGAAAAAAGGTATCAAAGATTACCATAGTAGAAG
The DNA here is from genome assembly GCA_027943335.1 of Chamaecyparis obtusa. Classification (NCBI taxonomy): domain Eukaryota; kingdom Viridiplantae; phylum Streptophyta; class Pinopsida; order Cupressales; family Cupressaceae; genus Chamaecyparis; species Chamaecyparis obtusa. The sequence continues at coordinate 778,813 of BSBK01003875.1, forward strand.
TGGAAGGCTTCATCTGATCAGAAGGTCTCCCATATGACCTAGGAGAAACATGTATAGAAGCAAAGGAACCCAGTGTATATTCACCCATACCAAGGCTCATCATCTTAAGTGATTTCTCAGCAGCAGCTAGAGACGTACTAGGATCAACAAAAGGTTCATTATGAGGAACAAATTTTTTAGTAGCAGCAAGAGCATTGATAGCAATAGTATGGTCTCCAGGAATCACAACTTCAGTGCCATTGTATGGAAATTTGACACACTGATGATAAGTGGAAGGAACAGCCTGCATGTCATGGATCCAAGGATGACCCAAAAGAATGTTATATGTGAGTGGGATGTCCAATACTTGGAAGCTAATATCTTTCATGACAGGGCCCACTCGGACAGGCAGCGTGACAAGACCTTTGGAAGATCTTTCCACTTCATCGTAAGCTTTTATAGTAATCTTCTTTTTAGAATCCACAGCGAATTCTGACAAACCCAATTGTTGTATGACATTGAAAGAAACAATATTTAACCCTGCACCATTGTCTATTAGGACTCGGCGGACTCGGGTATTGTAGACTAGAACTTCAATGTGTAAAGCTAGATTATGAGGGTAAGTAATAGATATGTCATCTTCTACAGAAAAGGACAGAGATAGCGGAGATGAAATGTGGTTGACCATAGCCTAAAATTGATTCGAATCAATGTCATTGGGAACACGTGTTGTACGTAGAGCCTCATCAAGAATCTCTCTATGTGAAGAGGATAACCGAAGCAACTCAAGGATAGATATCTGTGCTGGTGTCTTTTGCAAATGTTGGACAAGATCATAGCTAGGGGTGGCTGAAGGAGCCACTTGTTTGGAAGGAAAAGCTTGCTTGGGATCTTGCGTAGTTTTAAGGACAATCTTGGCTTGCCCCCTAGTAACAGCATTCAGTGTCTCACTTTGGGAAGATGAACTATCACGTGTTTGCAAGATCAACTTTGGCTTACCATGATTGGCTTTATTATCATCTTGAAACCTCATCATTAGAACGCTCTCAACGGGCTCTGCCATGTTGATCACAGGTGTATTAGAAGGATACGTGTTATTGATCTTAGCATCATGATTCTTCTTATGTGTTTGAGAGGTTTCCCCCTTATCATGCTTAGGTAGAGGATCTTTGAAAGCTATGTGATCAGAATTTTTAGTTAAGCCATTAGTGGAGATTGTGCCGTTCTCAATAAGATCTTGAATATCATCCTTAAGCCTAAAACAATTGTCTGTTGGATGTCCCTTATTTCTGTGATAATGGCAGTAATGATCCTCTCTCCACCAATCAGGCTTATTTATCAGATCCTAGTTAGCAAGTTTATCAGGAAGCATAAGATATCCATTGTCAACCAAAGTCTTAAGGATCACATCGTAAGGTTCTGCCAACTTGGTATAGACTCGCTTTCGAAATGACTTCTTAGGCTTATCTGCATATTAAGGTTTCCCCCTTATATTTTATTATTGATCGTCATAGATCAATTCACATTACATGTTTTATTCTATTAAAACTATGGTTGAGTTTTAAGTCACAAAAAATAATTCCCATAAATAAAAAGACAAAATTATGACCTAATCCACAATTCAAGTCTATTCATCCCATTTAATTCCCATCAATATCTCTATTTTTTCATGACCATCTTGAGGAGCCTTCCTTGACCTATGCCACATAGGAACTCTTGGCTTATCCTCCACCACCTCCAATAGATGATTAACCTTGAAATATTTCCATTGAAGGGCCAGTTTGAGACCCTCCCAAGATGTGAGAACCTTCATTCGATAATCATCCCTATCTATTAAACTTGACCAATGTACAAAGGGAATGATCCCTTCCTATTTCACATCCATTGGGTCCTTATTTCCTTCATATATGTCAAACCCTATGCCTATGACTGCCCATTTCAAAACCAAGTCCAAACCACCTAGAAAATCCTCATCAAACAAAGAGCAAAACACCCAGCTAATGGTTTCTTCATTCTCTAATATCTCAAATCCCCAAGAAAGCATTAAGGTGATGATATCCATATTCAATTTGATTTTTTAATTTTGAATTAGTTAAGTGCCTTATTTTAAGTTTATAAAAAATTGAAGTAATATATTTTATTTAGAAGTTATCCTTAGGAAGAAACTCCCGAGAGCTCCTGACGGAGCATGACAAAAAAAATCAGTATTTTTAGTGTAAAACCCCCCAACTTGAAAACATCCTCATCAAATATTTCTCTAATACTACATGCATGAATTCATGACTAAAATATTAAATGATGCAAGTTGTGACATCATTGACCTCACCCATATTTTTTGATACCATTATCAAGGAATAAAAGATCTAGCTACCAAAGTTGAAGCTTTATTGTTGATAAGGAAAGCATTTTAGGTCACCGATGAGAAGAGATAGAGATCCATCAGGTAGATTCCCTTGACCTTTACCTGGGTCAAGGTTGACCTCAACCTTGACCTAGATTAGAGTTGACCTCAACCCTGACCTTGTGTCTAGATTTCAAAATCTAGAAGTTTTCGGATGTTAGGTTTTCAGAAAGTTTATTTTCCAGCTTTCAGGTCGGCTGTTTCAGGCTTTGAAATGGTAAACTCTTAAAATATATTTAATTTAGGTCCATTTATAGGGATTAAGGTTTAAATGGGAATTTAATTCTCCTATGTAAGCCTCTCTAGAATTTTGTCCCCTAGACTTGTATAAAAGGAAGCCTTCCTCTCTCATTTCAATCCATCTTTAAATCATCAATCAAGTGTGACATCCATCCATTATTTCATGAAGCATTCTCAATTAAGGAATCATTCAAGAAATCATCCAAGCATTAAAGTTCTCCATTGAAGATCAAGGATTCAAGCATTCAAGCCTTTGGAGGGATTTGGTTCAAGCATTCAAGATTCATCATTCAAACCCTAGATCTATCCATCATGGTGGTGTGATCTTCCTTCAAGATCCTTTGTTTATTTTTAAGATCCATTCATTCCTCTTTCAAGGTGGATTCAAATAATACAATCATGGAGGTTTTGATTTACATTTGTCAGTGTTGAGTCCAAGCTTTCATATCAACATACTTGTTTACATTCCAAATACAACTGCATATCTATTGAATATCATAGCTTCGTTGTTAGATCTACTTCTACTATTTGCTAGCATTCTCTATTTTAAATTCCATTATTAAGGTTGATTCCAAACTAGGGTCTCAACAAGGCAAATCCCTCATCCAAACAAAAAAACTCTTTTTCTTGCAAGTACAGATGCCAGACAACGATTCACAGTTCAGATCTGAGTACCTTTTTTGGCAAACTTTCAAGATCCGCGAACAAAATTTCTGTTGGAGTAGTGCAGGTCAGGGTCAACTTTTAGGGGTAAGATTGTGCCCTGGGGTAAGATCTTACTCCTATCTTGGGTCAAGGTCAACCTTTCTTAGAAAAGAAGAAGGTTTCTGGGTTTTCTCTGTTTCTATATTTCCAAGCCAAGTTTGGTTGTAGAAATTCCTGAAACTGAGTACAGACACCAGAAAACAACATTTTCCAGATCTGTCATATTTTGAGGTTAGTATTTATCTTCAATTCAATTAATATTTCAATACATACTTTCTATAATGGAATATAAGGTTTTCTCCTTTCCTCATATTCTCCATCAATTGATTCATTTGTGCATTAATCATTTCCTTGTGGTTAATCAATTTGGATCTTTCCTTTGGGAATTTGGGTTAAGAAGTAGATCTTATATTCCCACCTTTCAAAACACACATCCACACTCATCCTATATTTTATATATTACATTTTGGTGAACCCACGATAGAAAACTCTTTCTTTTTGGTGTTAGATTAGCTTTTTCATTTTAAAATTAAAAAAAAAATCTATATATTATACAAAATACAAAAGCAGTTTCTTGCATTTCAATATGAAGATCTTTAAGATGCTTTTGTGTGTGGTTATTTTTCTTATTATTCTCCTCCTAGAATCTCTTTATCATACTTATGATGTTTATGAGACTATCATCCATTTCATTAAGTTTGTCACTCTTCATGTTTAACTTGCCTATGCTATTGTAAGATTGACCGATACTAGTTTTCTGACTTTTAAAGTGTTCATTAAGGATTTATGTGACGAACTTAGTACCCTCTTGGATTATGTCAAGAATTCCATAGATGATATACCATCTCCTAATATTCCTAATCCTCATCCTATCCTTCCTAATATAGTTCCTAATCTTCCTAATACTAACCCTATCCTTCCTTAATTGATTCCTAACATTCCTAACATGCTTAATTCTCCAACTACTAATCCTAGTTCTTCCCATACTTATGATGGGGTTCAAACTATGGTTCACGATGCAGATGTGAAAAAGTCCTTTGATTTACCTTCTCCTTTGATTCATGATGATATTAAAGGGAAGAGTAAAGAAACTTCTTCTAAACCTAGCATTCCACCTTACACGACCTTCTCTCATGATCATGATAAACAATCACCTCCCGTAGAAGCCTTATAGGATATGTACACTACATGATATAATATGATGGCTAAACAAGGTTATAAGGGTTTAGGGATTGGTGTTAATGAACATGGTATTAAATATCCAGTTCATATACCCCCTAAACAAGATAGGCATGGTCTTGGTTTTTCGCAATCTTAATTTAAGGTGGTTGATTTTGATCATCATCCTCCTCTTCATCTTCTTCTTCCAACAGCTACCTTAGATTACCTTGATACTCCTCAAGATGTGGCTAAGAAGGTGTATGTTTAGTTAATGAATTCCAAGAAAGAAATCTTTAAGCCTATGCTGAAAGATGCTCTCTCCAAATATAAATGTCCTTTTTATTATAGTAATACACATTTACTTGTTGATTGTGTGCATTTCAAGTTATATGTTAAAGAAAGAGCTTCTTTAGGAATTATATCCCACTCTCGTGCAATTTTACAATTCATTCATAATTTTGATAAGGGGTATCCCCTTGACTCTTCCATAATGTAGATCTTTTATCCTCTTGTCTCTTGACTGGGGGGCAAGAGGTAGTTCATTCAGTCTTCTAGGATCCATTATGCTCTTACAAAATATTTTTTCTTGAGCTTAATTGGTATTCTTTTTATCTTCTATCCCTATGGTTTTGTATTATGTTCACAATCATCCATAGCTCATCTTCTAATATTCAAGATGTCTTTTCTTAATAAAATTTGTTTGGCAAAGGTATCCCTTGCTTTCATCGCTGGGGGAAAGGTTCTTCCTTCTTTCTCTTTGTCTAGGGATCTGCTTTCCTTAGCTTAGTGGCACTTGTTTATTTTGTAACATTATTTCATTATACTGACTGAGGTTTTGGCTATGAATATCCTTTTATGTGAGAGGTTATTGTCCTAGGCTATCACCTCCTTTTTATGTCACAAATTATGTTCTTTATAAATTCTTACCCTGGCTCTAGGGTTAGAATTTGATTCATTTGTTCAAAGATTCATCTTCCTCTTGATTATAGGAGGCTGGATGATTGAATCTTTGTTTCTCTTTGAAATATTACATTTTATCTAAAGAACTCCTCTATGGTTGGGGTCTTGTCGATAAGATCTCTTTCTTTGAGGATCCTTTTTCCATGAGTGACATATCCTTTTCATGATTATCTATGCTCTTGGATGTAAGGGTCAATACCCTTCGTTAAGACTATAGTGTACATTTTTGTTAACAGGATATCTCCTTACCTTGTGAAGTAGGTATCCTCCTTCTCTTCCTTATCTTGTCTAGTAGACAACCATGATAAGGAGGGGGGCATATATAGAGTCTCCCTTATGTCATATTTTTAAATTTCAATATGCTAAATCCTCTGAAGGTAACACACATAAGTTGCTAAATCCTGAAGAGACACACATTTTCAATTTCAATATGCTAAATCCTCCAAAGGTAACACACATAAGTTGCTAAATCCTGAAGAGACACACATTTTTCAATTTCAAATATGCTAAATCCTTGGAAGGTAACACACATAAGTTGATAAATCCTGAAGAGACACACATTTTATATTCTATAGTGATACAAGAAGGTGGATCTATGGGTATTCCAAAAGCCGTCAGAAGATTCATTACAATTTCAAGGAACATTCTATGGGTGAACTATCAGGTTTGGCAACCTATTTGGCTCTCCCTCCTTGGTGATTCACGGTAAGATGGGCATCTTACTGGATGAGGTAATCACTCTTTTCCCTTTCTCTCTTTTTGCTTTCATGCTAGTAGGATTAGATCATGAAGCTATGTTATTTATAGTGTTTCTCTTGTCTTTCTTATGTAATCATTTATGATTTTATGATAGCTTTCCAAATATGATATTAGTATAGGAAGTATTTCTTAGCAAGGTTTCCTTTGCTAGTTAATTTGGGTCTATTTTTATACTAACCCCTCTTTTTGTGTATTTTATCTTTGTCTTTATTTCCCTTTGTTTTCACACCCTCGTGTGTGTATGTTGAGTTATAATCCTTAGCTCAGGGGCTTGTGTCCTTAACTAAGTGTTATTTTATCTCATTGCGAATCCACTTGGAACTTTCTTCTCCTTTACCAAGAGTTTGTATTGAATCCATACTCTTGCTAAAGTGGGGGCTAAATGTATCGTCAGAAAATGGAAGCACTTCCATTTAGGATAGGTTTAGCCCTCTGAGTAAGTTTTTTGAGGTCATGTTAGATGCCTTAATGGATTTTTGGCTTGAATCTGGCTTCTTCCCCCTATTCTGATCCTATTTCCACCTCTTTCTAGCCTATTTTTGGCATCTTGACCTGAAACCCTAAGATTCTTGGCTTCAGGGTCAAGGTCAACCTTGACCTTGACCTAGGTTAGAGTCAACCTTGACCCTGACCTTGGGTCTAGATTTCAAAATCTAGAAGTTTCCGAATGTCAGGTTTCTGGAAAGTTTATTTTCCCACTTCTAGGTTAGCTGTTTCGGGCTTCGAAATGGTAAACTCTTAAACTATATTTAATTTAGGTCCATTTCTATGGATTAAAGTTTAAATGGAAATTTAATTATCCTATGTAGGCCTCTCTAGAAGTTTGTGCCCTAAACTTGTATAAAAGGAAGCCTTCCTCTCTCATTTCAATCCATCTTTAAATCATCAATCAAGTGTGATCCATCAATCAAGTTTGACATCCATCCAATATTTCATCAAGCATTCTCAATCAAGGAAGCATTCAAGTTCTCCATTAAAGATCAAGGATTCAAGAATTCAAGCCTTTGGAGGGATTTGGTTCAAGCATTTAAGATTCATCATTCAAACGCTATACCTATCCATCATGGTGGTGTGATCTTCCTTCAAGATCCATTCATTACTCTTTCAAGGTGGATTCCAAGCATACAATCATAGAGGTTTTGATTTAAATTTGTTAGTTTTGAGTCCAAGCTTTCATATCAACATACTTGTTTACATTCCAAATACAATTACATATCTATTGAATATCATAGCTTCATTGTTAGATCTACTTCTACTACTTGCTAGCATTCTCTATTTTCAATTCCATATTAAGGTTGATTCCAAACCGGGGTCTGACCAAGGCAAATCCCTCATCCAAACAACAAAACTCTTTTTCTTGCAAGTATAGGTGCAAGACAATGATTCACAGTTCAGATTTGAGTACCCTTTTTGGAAAACTTTCAAGATCCGTGAACAAAATTTCCGTCGGAGTAGTGCAGGTCAGGGTCGACTTTTAGGGGTAAGATTGTGCCTCAGGGTAAGATCTTACCCCTATCTTGGGTCAAGGTCAACCTTGCTCAGAAAAGCAAAAGGTTTCTAGGTTTTCTCTGTTTCTATGTTTCCAGGCTAGATCCAGTTGTAGAAATTCCTGAAACTGAGTACATACACCAGAAAATAATATTTTCCAGATCTGTCATATTTTGAGGTTACTATTTGTCTTCAATTCAGTTAAGATTGCAATACATACTTTCTATAATGGAAGATAAGGTTTTCTCCTTTCCTCATATTCTCCATCGATTGATTCATTTGTGCATTAATCATTTCCTTTTGGTTAATCAATTTGGATCTTTCCTTTGGGAATTTGGGTTAAGAAGTAGATCTTACATTCCCCCCTTTCAAAACACACATCCACACTCATCCTATATTTTATATATTACAACTATTTTTCAACTAGTGTGATTGTGGTTAATAATGGTGATGACTATTTATAAGTAATAAATAATAATGATAAAATGTCGCAAATGTTCCAATATCTTATATTGTATCAAATTCTACCTTTTTTGGTGTATATCCTATTAGGGATTTGATGATTCATATCTTTGGGGGGAATACAAGTCCATATTTACACATTACAAATAATTCATATGATTAAATTATATTCAAATATAAGGAACTTAAATCAAGATGAGAGTTCACTATGATAAAATGTGTTGCAATCATCTTATAGACCATTATAATATTTCGAGTGATTCTATTGAATACTTTAACAATTGCATTGGAGTGTATTTTTTGTGATTCTCATCCTTCAAACTCTAAGGCTCATCCATTAAAATGTCTTATGGGTATAGCTATTGTTTCAATTATATTTCATCTTTAAATTATAATAATAAATCTTATAGTGGACATCATGAATCATCTTTTTAAGAGATACATTGAGCATCATTATCATTTTTTCCCCTATACATGTCCTAATCTTACATGAGGTTACACATCATGCCAATAGTATTACTACATCTCATGAGAAAGTTATCGAAGTTAAACCAAGAGCAATTATAGACTTCACAAATGATTATTTAGTGGTCATATTCATCAATTGGCTAATAGTTTAAATTTGATCTATGATTAGATCAAATTTGCCTAAATTTTATAAGTTATTATAGAAATATAAATTAATTCACCAATAATACATCATAATTTTATTAGTTACCTTATGTCCATCTCACTAATCTTTAGTTTTTTCCATTGATTTAAAATATAATTTAATGGTCCTAATTGTACTCTTCAAGCTAAAATATACACACAATTTGTAATGATTATGGGCCCTAAAAAAATTTTGGTCATTGATATCAATGGAGATTAGTAGTCTAAAAGAAATTTTAGGCCTCATGAGCATTACAAACGATGAACACATTTTACCTCATGGAATACAATGAAGGTCATTATAATATTTTAAATCTATGATGTAAACTAAAATGATAGAGTCTAACCTTTAAACCCATTAACTATTTTCACCCTCAAGCCCCTTCTTTTCCATAAGAATTTTCTTTAATGTGGAATGATTCTTCAAGGTCATTAATGCATTTTCTTATTACTTTCCAAGATTTTCTATAAAATTTTAGTGATATTAAAAAAAACTACTAATAAAATTAATATTGTTCTTCAAAAATGAATAATTTTCCCATAGAAAATATGCTTTTTTTTTAAAATGAAATATTTGCTAGGATTTTATCACTTTTTTTTAGGGTGAGTTTCTTAGAGTTATAACTAGACTTCACGTGATAAGTGAATAATCCAAATTGAGTCTAGAGAACATTTGCAATGAAAAATCCTCACTATACCTCCCACTATTCCAATTGATACATCTAAATGTGTTCTATCACATATCAATGGTAGATATTTTGAGTTTATCATCCAAGACACATGTACACATTGGAAGTCTTTATATTGTATTAAAGAGTAAAATTTGATATATTATTGACAAATATGTGGTACGAGTTAAGAACATTGATGACAAAGGAATTGACATATAATGAATCAGCATGATGAGAATCCTCATAAGAATACTTGTGAGGAACATCTAAACTATAATATTGGAGTTGATGAGTAAACAATCCACAGCTCCCAAGAACACCTGCATGCAAACACCTATCACAGAAAGAGAGAGAAGAAGCAAGAAGTTATGGAGGCCTGAACGCATTGATCCATGAAAGAGGATAAATTATTCTTGATGTGCAAAAACAAAATTTGCAATTCAATAATGAATAATCTCAATAATCTGTTACAAAAGTTATTAAAAATAAAAGAAATCAATCCTTATAAAAGGAGATCTGAAACCCTAAAAGGGTAAAACCTAGGTTGCACAATAATAATTAATACAACAATTAATTATTATATGCCTAAAGTTTAGCTTAAGTAGAAAGAGAAAATAAGTGACTTAATAATTAAATTAATATGATTTAATTAATAAGAAAACACTTTATTACTCTAACATATAATGCATTAGTGTCTATCCATATAATGCATGAAGACATTGAACAACATTGATAATGAAGGAAGATATTGCACACAAGTGAGAATTAATAAAATAAAATGTGGCAGTATGATAGTTGACCCTAGTTCCAAAATTAAAAGTTATTTAGAAAAAAAACATAAAATCATGTAAAGATAGCCAAAATGAGATTAAGATTGCAAATGATATGTTTATAGGTATGCATTTTCATGGTAAACAAAACATGTATTGAAACACCTTAAAAAATAAGGATATGAAATGCAAGTGACAACACCAAGAGTACCATTTTTATACGCCTTTTGTGCTCTTAAAGAAACCATTCATGAACATGATCTAGCTCCATTACAACATGTGCAACTAATGGAATCTTAAGGACCATGACCACAGTGCAAATTAAATTATTACAATACATAACTTTAAGCGCAGTTAACACATATACATATTTCACTAATTTTCTTATTATGTTTATTAACAGTTATATGCTCTGACTTAATGTTGACACTTTGGGGTGGAGATTGTATTGTTATATGTAGGCTTTTTGTGCTTATACTTTCTATAATTGCTGAATCTTTTCAATACAATTTCTAACACATTAGGCACTTACATAATTAAGTAACTTTAAGTATCCATTCAATATTCAACCTTACATATCCATTTCATGTTTTCTATTCACTAAATTTTTAGATAATAAAAGTTTAAATTTACATTTAATGATCAATTGTTAGTAATTTTTTCTCTCCTTAATTTATGTACAATTTTTAGTAAAACACACATTTCATGGAGGGTTCTCTCTCTCTCTCTCTCTCTCACACACACACACACACACACACACACACACAAAGTTGTTTGAATGCCTCAAACTCTATAGAACCAAAAAAAAAAAAAAATTCACCAAAATGTATATTCTATATATTTACATGTTTGCATGTATATACACTTATTGCATTCACACCAAAGTGAGAGCACATGTATAGGGCAAAGTGTATGCTGCAACACTTATACCTTCTTATTTT